>JASAUF010000559.1:3595000-3897500 GCA_030180095.1 Magnolia changhungtana | reverse complement strand
CTACGAATTTTTTAACGGTGAAAATATTATCCTCGCTGCTATTTTTGGTGTGGTTCATTTGATCTTTGGATCTGATTCATTTTTTTCCTAATGCTCTAAAATGACCTCGAATAATGGATGAACGGTGTGGATATAATAAATAAATCATTGTGGGGCCCATGCAACTTTGATCTCCTTTGAACCGTTCGTACAACTCGGAGCTCGAGGAACGTCGGTGCTCGTCTTCGCAGGACACGTATGTGTGTAGTACACCAGCCAATCCGCTTCCTGTGCGAACGGCGCAAATCTCTGACACGTGGATCTCTGATACATTTCTGTCCTGCAAATTGGCAACGGGCACTAAGGTTTGAACGGTGCAGATTAAGGCCCGTGTCTTTCAACGGTACAGATTAAACGACGCGTAGCAACGTGTCCTTTTCAAGCGGCCTTTTGAGTGAAACGAGAAGAAAAGATCATTTTGACAGCGTTATTTTGGCTTTTCTTCGAGGGGGGAATTATCGTGATCCCAGGTCCGAGGATCTGCACACTTATTATCTGATTTCCATTTTATATAAGTGGGGCCCACATAAAGCAATCTAGTCCGTTGATCCATTGGTCCCATTGTGTATAGACCCTTCCCAATAGGGTAATCCTAACCTTTCATCTTGTGTCCTTCAAGTAACATGAGTAGGAAAATATATCAGTGGTCCACATCCAAGTAAGAAAGGCCCTAGATTGGTGGGTCCCATCAAGTCAATGGTTTGGATCACTGAAAGATGGCCTTGCTTGTACAAAAGGAAAGCCCGAGTATGTGCATGTACGTCCTCGTGTAATGTAATTCCTCTCCCGAGCAGGAACTCACAAGATCCGATTAGGTGTTACCCTTACCGTAGGTCCCACATTGATTATGTTGTATATCAACACCGTCCATCTGTTTTTAAAAACTATTTTATATTATGGTTTCAAAAATTAAGCAGATCCAAATCTCATGTGGACCACGCAATAGGAAACAGTGGTGATTGAACTCTCAACATTAAAAAGTTTTTAGAGCCCAAAATCATGTTTATCTGCCATCCAATCTGTTTATAAGGTCAAAAAGATCTGGATGAAGAATAAATATAAATATAATCTTGATCTAAAATTATTTCAAAAGTTTTTAATGGTCATTTACGATTTTTCAATGGCATGGTCCACCTGAGATTTTAATATAATTAATATTTTGAAGAAAAATATTAAATGATCTGAAAAAACATATGGACGGTATGGATATACAAAATATTCATCAATGTGAGCCCCACACGGTCAGGGTAACACACACTAAAGTGTTACCCGGGTAATACTTAATCCACTCCCGTCTGACACACGACGACCGGCCAGTGTCGTAAGAAATTTCCCGGCTAGAGTCCGACACGTATACGGGAATCACGGGCAGAGGGTGACGTCATACTAATATGGAGATGCGTACGATCCCATGCGGCCATGCCACCGACGTCGAGGCATTTTAATTTTTTACTATAGGCACGACTTTTCACCTATTCCACCCAACTCGACCGACCACAAACTTAAGGCCCTGTTTGGCCAGTTGCATTAGAAAGTATTAGGGGGGATTGAATTCAAAAAAATATAATTATTACCCATGGCAGGGGTTGTCCCCTGTTACCATTGGATAAGCTAAATTCCATGCTTGGTTTGTAATGCGGTGGCACATTGAATGGATACATTCACCATCATTTAAAACTATTTAGAATAACACACATATGTTACATCTAAATCCACATTGCTTTCTATGGTGGGGTCCACTAGAGCTTTAGATCTACCTATTTTTTGGCCCATGCTCTAAAATGATCTCAAAAAATGGGTGGACGGTGTGGATATAGTCCACACATCATGGTAGGACCTACGCAACTTGCTAACATTGAATGAAATTGGCATGAGGACCAATGCGATTCCAGCTAATCCACTGCCAAGCTTTTCCAAACATGGAGTGGAATTGGCACATGACCAGATGCAATTCCATCCCCCTAGTAGTATCTAATGCAACTGGCCAAACAGGGCCTTAGATAACCAAAATAGACCACTGACTGTACGGAAAACTTATTTCGGACGAAAATAACCCTCATTTTTCACCTGCTTCGTACCTTAACCTGAGAGTATTTTGGTCCGTCCGTACCCTAAAAATCGCCTTCCGTCGACTAAGTTTCCCGCCAGCGAAAAAATCTAATTACCCTAAAAGACACTATCTACCTTTCTAATTATTTCCCATTTTTATGTTTGAAAAAGGCAGGTACTCCTCGGACTACAGTTTTTAAATAGTCCTTCAGGTGGGCCATGTCAAGCATTGTGAGGCAATGGACAGTGCTCTCTTCTTTTTAAAAGATGACCGTTGCTTTGATGGTAATGGGCCAGACCTGGATCTTTAGCTTGGCTCACGGGCTGGGTTTGGACCATGCATTCATGGCCCACTCAAATCAAGCCAATTTGGATTAAGATTTGAACAAGCAGTTCTGTGGGTGGGCCCACCTTGATGTATCTCATTATCCACACCGTCTATCCATTCTCTCGTATCATTTTAAGGTATGTGCACAAAAATGAGGTAGATCCAACGCTAAAGTAGACCACACCAAAGACGACTCTTGCATTTAATGTATCGTAAATGTAATGCAATCCAAACTTGTTATTTGGTGTGGTCCACCTGAGCATTGAATATGTCTCATTTTTGTGGACATACTTTAACATGATCCGAGACAAATGGACGGTGTGGATACACATATTCATCACGGTCGGCTGCCAATAGAACTGCTCATCGGTGGCTAGAGACAGGTGGGGGCAGGACGTAACTCGCATCCCATTAATATCCTACAAATATACCATTCCAGTGCTTCTTTATGAATGAATTAGACAACTCATCTATCAAGAATGTAAGTGGTTGGTTTCATTATTGTAAAATATATTTTTCTTTATGTATGAGTGGTCCACTTGACTGGTGCATAAATTAGAAACATTTCAAGAAGAAACTGAGGTTTTGTCAATTTTTGAGCCCTGTCACTTCAGGAAGAGAGCCCTGTCACTTCAGGAAGAGACCAAACCAACTTTCGGCTTGGGCATGGATTTGTTGTTTTAGATCCATGCCAAGCTTTTTTTTTTGTTTTAATTTTAATTTTTTTTTTTTTTGGCTTTTTTTAACACACGCACACACACCCCGCACACTCACGCTAGTGGAATTTCACCAGGGTACACGAACCCTTCACCGTGAGTTGAAGCTACTGAGAGTCTACCACCCGAGCAAGAATAAGGACCCCATTCCAAGCTTGAGCCTTGGGTTTGAAGTTTCAAGCTTGTCCCAAACCCCCCGGCAGTGGGCCGCCCCTAGTAACCATTAAAATAGTGGACTTGAATGCAGTTTGTCCATATATTGAATGGATGAGATTGTTTGTAGCAATTCCTATTCCATTAGTTGAGCCATCAGTGTTGATGATGGAATAAGTAGATCTTTTAACATATAAATTGGATATTTGACATTGAAGGCGTCATACATGATTGCGTTGGCATTTTGTTACGTTGTATTATTTTTATCGGTGATAGGTGGCATTTAGGGATGTACACAAAAAGCTCACTCGGCTTGACTCCATCTAGCTTGACTTGAACAATGATTCGAGGTAAGTTAAGCTTCATATCATGCAGCTCGTTTTGAAAATAAGTTAAGTTCAAATATAGTAAAGCTTGACTCGACTCAACTTAAATATATATTATATTATATTATATATTATTATATTTAAAAATTAAAAAAATTAGAACTTAAACCATTTTTTACTCGTCTATCCCTTTCTTACCCTTTCCCTTCCCTATTTAACTCACTGTGCTTGAGTTTTTTTTTTTTTTTTTCTCTCTCTCTCGACCACTCGCCCGAGCTTGACTCAGCATCCACCCAACTTATCTCAGCCATATGGCTTGCACTCGCCCGACCTCTCCTCTCTTTCTCTCTCAGCACCAATAATAAGGTACCATTTATGGCTCTATCCAATATTATATATATATATATATATATATTATTAATTGAATATATTTGATTGGGGGTTGGGTCATTTGGATCAAGTTGTTGGGTTAAGTCAAGTACAGGTTAGGTTGAGTTGGGAGCAGACTCGACTCAATTCGAAGTAAGCTCGCCTCGACTCGATCTACCAGCACGCCTCGAGCTCGACTCGAAAAGTTTGGTAAACAAGCCAAGCTCCAATGGAAAGCACAAGGCGAACTTGACCTTGAGGAGAGCATGGAAGAGCCAAGCCAAGCTTGGCCCACCTAGACTCGACTCGGCTCGGCTCGGCTTGGTGTAGTGCCCTAGTGGCATTGCATCATATTACAGCATATGCAGCTACATTACACACTTTATGTTCCATAAGTTTTATGATATGACATGACACACCTCACACACGAGATGTACTAATTAGGTTTTTCGATGCTTGTGCCTTGTTTTATAATATATTTTAAGTCAAGGTGGACGGCACTGTCTATTTTTTTTAAAAAATTCGGCGGTATATCTTTGCAGTTGGAAACTTGTATATTCATATTACCTGTAAATATTTCATAGTGGAATAAAATTTTAAATTGTTGTCTCATCTTGCTTATAATATTGGATATGGGAAACACCACCAACCATAATAATAATAAAATAATCACCCAATTTTCTTTAATTAAATCTCAGGGGCAGAGTCGAGGGCCTGAGCTTCATTTTAGAGCTCTATTTTGGAGACTTATGTCGTACTAGTGGTCCATTTTTTTCAAAGAGGAAAAGAATATTGAATCTAAGCCATTCGCCATGCTACGATTAAGTTATGCATGATCTAAAGGGTTGCTTGTAATTTGTAGCCCGTGGACTATTACGGTAGGACCTACCTTTTGTACGGTTCCATTCATAAGGGCCTATTTAGTACCATGTATTTAAGGGGGTGTTTGGTGCATAGTATTAGATGAGATTAGGTGGGATGGACTTGCATTTGGTACATGCCAATTCCACTCAACGTTTGGAAAAACTGGAAAAGCTTGGAATTAGATTAGATGGAATTGCATTGGTCTCGTGCCAATTCCACTCAATGTTAGCAAGTTGTGTAGGACTCACTATGATGTGTGGGCTATATTCACATTGTCCACCCATTTTTAGAGATCATTTTAGAGCATGGACCAAAAAATCAGGTAGATCTAAAGATCAAGTGGACCCTACCATAAAAAGCAGCGGGGCTTGAATACCTACCATTGAAAACTTCTTTGGCGCTACATAAGTTTTGGATTTGACTCATTTTTAGGCCCATGGCATAAAATGAGGTTACAAAACAGATGAACGGTTTGGATATCACACATGTGTTATTCTCAATAGTTTCAAATAATGGTGGGTATATCCAAAACTGATGAACAGTTTGAATATAACACGTGTTATTCTCAATAGATGATGATGGGTATATCCATTCAATGTACCACCATATTACAAACATAACATGGAATTAAGCTTATACCATGTTAACAGGGGACAATCCCTGCCATATGTAATAATTATGTTTTTTGAATCCCATCCCACTTAATCCTTTCCACTACCATGCGCCAAACAGTGTATTTTATACATTTTTTAAACATTAATTATATGTTATATGAATTTACGATGGAAGGGATGATGTATGGCATTAACAACCATATATTTTAGGTGTAGAAAATGAGATGAACTTTGTGGGTCCTAGGATGATGTATTATATGCCATCCATTCATTTAGCCAGATTTTTCTAGGGTATGCCTTCAAAAATGAGATGCACCACGATGTGGGAAGAACATTTAAATGATTAGATTCAATATCTAGTATTTCATGTAGTGTGGTCTACTTTATCTTCGAATTTACCTTATTTTTGGGTCATGCCCTAAAATGATATGTACTAATGAATGGACAGAGTGGATATAACACATATTATGGTGGGGCCCACTAAGCTTTGGCTTTGAATTATCATGAAATATGATAAGGGGCTACTCCCCTTCACTTTAAAACGCATGTGGTGTTGTTAGATATATGCATTTAATGCTGATTTCAAAGAAATTATATAAAAATGCACGTAATTACATCAAACCAAACAAGTCCTAAGCCTGGTTTGACTAGGGGCTAAGATTTCACTTTGGTAGTCAGGCGGACTATTGTTTTTTCACTGCACCCGGGTCCCCATTTCTTTCACTCGTGAATGTCGATTCGGGCAGCTCATCCGCCGTACACTGTTACATGTACTTTGATTCAGACCTTCCATATCCTGAGGTCTATATTGGACGGACTATAGCCAGACTATTTATTGCCTTGGTCGATAATATGACAAAATCTAATTAATGGCTGATCATGAGCTAAAGTCCAAATCAATGGGAAAAAAATCAGATGGTCCAGATCGTCTGATTTGTATACCTTTTGGGCCACATGGTTTGGATGGCTGAGATGAACTACCAAACAGAACCGGGTAAGACCCGAACTCAGCTGGCCCAGATATGGCACTATAGGCCCGACCAGAACCCGACCGTTTGACAACCTTACCTCAAACCTTCTGATAATCGGGTCTTGAAATTGAGGCTGGGCTCAAGTGGGCCCTATTGGTAGGCCTACCAAAGGAACGGTTAGAATTACCCATTCGAGATGAAAGGAATTTTAGGTGGGCCCACAAACCATTTGGATTGAGGTGTATGTATCATGTGTTCAGCCCTTCCCGTATGCATACCAGCAACACATGTAATTTGCCGAAGTATTTTATAATTACTCTTTTGTTTTTGCCTCAATTATATAATCAATTCCCGCGCACCAGATTCAGTGCATCAGCAGGAGAAGAGCAGCGATCTCCACCGTTTAATGCTATTGAAACGGCTGGTTTCTTGATTATTAAATCACTTAATCGTACAACGAGTCCCCATCAATCTCGGTTGAAAGGCAAATGTTTTCTAAATTCAATGGCGGAATCGGATGGCTAGGATCGTATGATTAACATAATTTCTAGAGTGGTCCATCTGTAGTGAGGCCCAAGATTTGGACGGTCACAGCATAAATTGATTATTATTGTTGTTGTTCAATCCTAACACGTGGCTATTCATTTAACGAATGGCTTGAAAATGGTCAAACGTGTACACGATTAAGAGTAGTTTCGGGTATGGTTGTATACAACTCGAATCGATTAAACGCTTGTGACTCTAGACGCAAACCTAACCGGATTAGGATCAGGCCTGTGAAGGCCTGGGCTAACTCTTCAGCTATGATTAGGTACTTTTAAGAAGAGAATGTTAGTTCTTCGTAATGGTTTTTTTGCCTTGAATGATTTTTTTTTTTTTTCTTTTTTCCAAACAATGATAGCATATTATATTTCTCAGTAGAGAAATAATAATTAGACAAAGTTAAAAATAAGACAACTTGTCAATTTTATTAATTGAAGTGAAGAGCGGTACAATCAGCCAAAAAAGAAAAAGAAACTAAACGAGGCAAACTAAACAAAGAAAAAGATAAAATACCTACGGTAGCTTGTTCTACCAAAACAGGTGTGGAAAACATCATATGGTCATGAAACTTTCATGGTATGAAGTCAATGAAATGTGATTGGTGATATATCAAATAAGAATTCGATAACAAAAAATCTAACAATTTTACTCGTGGATATTTAACCTACACCTATATATAGTGTATTATAGCGATGATGTTGGAGAGTTGTGAATCTAAGTTACTTTAATGATTTTAGACTTATTGTATGGCATGGATGGACAAAAGTAGAATTATTAAAGCTAAAAAACTAAATTAAAAGGATAAGTGACATCATGTTGTAGAAAAATTGATTGATTGTTGCGAGGGCATGGAGCTCTTTGTCAAATGTTGTTTTTATAGATATAAAGACGGTGGCACCATCGTTGTTTCTGAGTGAATCTTCAACTATGCAGCGGCCGTATCCCAATAGGATTTGGAATTCTTGTTGTGTGGTGTTATTGTGTATGATCTACTTCTAATTCCAGATGGACTTTCCATTACTTGTTTCTAATTCCTTACTACGTTCAAGAAAATATCTAGTGTCATAGAAAAATTTTCCTTTTTGGGTATGATTTGTTTTGGGACAACTATGCCATGGATACTAGAGTGAAGAACTCGACATTGAGAGGATTTTGGAAACTTCTAGTGTACACTAGGGTCACATGTGTAAGACCCGTATCGTAGACCGTACTGTTCCGTCGGTTTTCGCGATCCTTCCGGTTGAATTTCGGCAATTCTCGACTCATATCCGACGTTGCGCACGATCTTAAGCCGAGTCCTGCCTACCGAAGGCGGCTCGATCCAAAACTCGTACCTTGGCGATCGCGCCGTCGCCGCGGTTCCAACGCCACGACTCACGCACCGAACCGATATCTAGGTGGGAAGATGCCAGTCAGCGTTCGGTTTGAAGAAACGCCGCACGTTGCGAATCTCGAGGAAATCTCTACGAGATGTCCCATCAATCAAGTCAAGTACACCACCTTACCTCCATGCCACCTCACCTAACAACAAGTACTAGTGGCCTCTCTCCCTTTTCCCACAAGTCAAACCTCTCCCTCCCCTCACCATACCACCTTTTATAATTTTCAAACTAAACCATACCACTTCTTACAACATTTCAAACTCTCCCATGCCACCCCATCTTCCTTACATCATCATCCCATCCATATCTCATTCTCTCCCTCCCTCATTTTCTCAAACCTCTCCAAGCAACAAAAATTTCATACATTCCAAGCTCTCTCCCTCTCCAAGTGTGGCCCACTTTCCCCTACTCTCACATCTCCGATCTCAACCGTTGGATCATCATCAACCACCACTGAAAGAGGAGGCTAGGAGCTAAGAAGCCTAAGGGAGCAAGGAGGAGGCCAACAAGGTGGGTGATTCACCATTAATCTCAATTTGTAGGGCCACTTGTGTGGGACCCACTTGATGAATGCATTGTATTTGGGAGGGCCCAATAGTGGCGGGGTCCCTCCCCTCTATCACCGTCTCTCTCTCTCTCTCTCTCTCTCTCTCTCTCTCTCTCTCTCTCTCTCTCTTTATGAATGATGATGATGATGAAGGATGATGAGGCCCACCATGAATCATATAGTTCATGTGGGACCCATTGGATGAATGGGTTGAATCTACACCATCCAACCCATTAGTGGGCCCAGATGGAAGGAAAAACACAAGTATCAGGTGGTCCAAATGGGTGGGCCACATGAATAAGGGACCCATCATGATGCAGCGTTTATCCACGCCGTCCAGCGTCCCTGGACGCTGGACTAGGGCTGGCTAACATGGAGCTGTGTACTGACATGGGCGTGTACTTCCAAGCTTAAAAGAAAAAAAGAGAAAATTTACTTTTTGGGTGGGCTGCTCATGCAGGCCCCACCTTGATGTATGTATGTGATCCACGCCGTCCAAACTATTCTCCAGCCCATTTTAGGCGTTGAGCCGAAAAATGAGACTGATCTGATTTTCTGGCGGGCCGTGGGATCGAGAATACTAGTGTTTCCATCAAAACTCGGGAAAAAGGATTCTGGGGTCCACCAGAAGCTTGGACCCACCTGAAAATTGGTGTGGACCGCTAATTTTGTGGGACTCAGTCAATGGACGGGTTGGATCTTGCTGATTCGGGCCCCACGAAACAAAAAAAGAAGAAAAACAAAAAAAAAAGGTGGCAGCGCTGCTGCTGCATGGCTGGCGGGCGAACGTGCTGGCCCTCATGGCCCAATTGTGGACCCCACCGTGATGCGTTTCGAACATCGGTACCGTCCATCATGGGGCCCTCCTTCTAACAAGCGTCTGTCCCAAAAATCAGCTGTATACGGAACTCAGGTGTGCCATACCATCTAAAGTCATGTGAAGACATGCCTAAACATATAAAACCACTTGGTGGGGCCTACTTGAGATTTGGACACGGTTGAAACTTGGTCTGAACCCTCAGCCAGGTGGAACACACACATTGGGTGGACTGGATTGTGAATCACAACTCGGTGGGCCCCAATATGATATATATATATATATATAAAATACAATAGCAGCAGCGGGCGCTGCTGCTGCTGATAGAGGACGCAGGCCGCGCCTGCGGCTGCGTGCGGTAGAGGCAGACCCACGGCTCCTGCCGTGGGCCCCACCATGATGTATGCGTGTCATCTATGCCGTCCATCTATTTTGTCAGATCATTTTAAGGCATGAGCCCAAAAATAAGGTAGATCCTAATCTCAATGGACCACGTTACAGGAAAACAATGTTGATTTGGGGGCTCACGGTTTTCACGGTGGGCCTGGTCTGCATGACCATGTGAACAGGTTTTATGGAAAATAAATATCACGGTGGGCCCTGGTCCCGTGACCTTGTGAATAGGTTGGATTTCAAATAAACATTACAGTGGGCCCTTAGGTCTGTGTGACCTCATCAACAGGTGGATGGGAAAATAAATATTTTGGTGGGCCCCTACTCATGTGACCTTATCAATAGATTGGATAAAAAAATATACATAATGGTGGGCTTCACATGAGGCCCACTTGGATGTATATGGGCTCATGTACTTAGGCCCATCTTGATGTATTTTTAGACCCATTATTAAGGCCCACTTTGATACATATGGGCCCATGTGTGTAGGCCATCTTGATGTGTTTATGGGCCCGTTGTTGGGGCCTACCCTGATATGTATTGGCCCACGTTATGAGGCCCATTTGAGGTATTTGTGGCCTATTGTTGAGGCCCACTTTGATATGTATATGGCCTATGTGATTAGGCCAATTTGATTCACATAAAACTTATGCGATCGGGCTCATTTTAATACATTCTCAGGCCCATGGATAATGGCCCATTGCAATGTACCTAAGGCCCATTGGTGAGGTTCATTGAGGTGGCCCACTTGATGAATATAAGGCCTATGAGATACGACCCATTTGATGTATTTAGGGCCCCATGGAATGTACCTAAGGCACATTGTAATGTGTAATTCCACCAGAGTTTATTTAATGGTATTTAAGGCGAGCTGAGCCTTGGGGACAATGTTGGTTTGATGTCCACATTGTACGAGTAATGTTGGTTAGATGTCCACATTATAACTCTCCCTAAGGCCACTGATAAGCCCGTATCTGTTTCATGTAGGCCATCTAGGACCATCTTCATTGAGAGGATAATTTATTGCTTTATAACATGTTTAGCACAGCACCATGATTCATGATCATATGCATCATATGTATGCTTGAGATGAGGAGTGTCTAATCATAGCATGTGCCTTCGGGCAGACTGATTACGGGCTCCTCGATATGCGGAGTTGTCCTACATGAGCGCACGGTATGCACAGGATTGATGCATGTCTGGCAGTATGATTCATGCACTTGCATCTGTATGATTGAGATATGCCCTAACGACATCAGGGCCATAGCCTCCACAGATATATCGTGGGTGGCTGGTTGGATACCGAAAAATCTTGTTCCAAGCAATTGGGGCGCCATAGATGTCCCTAGGTGAGAGTCCCTGAACCTGACCAGAGGATGACTCTAACGTCGAGACCGAGTGGATATATGAGCACACGAGGGCCGAATACCATGAGGCCGCGTCTCCCACTATGTCGTGGTCAGTTGGAAAGGAGTGGTGGCCTTACTCGCCTGAGAGCAGGGGGCATTACTAGGCTGAGTTTGACCTTTCTGAAATGGGTTCGCTATCGACGTGCCGGATAGGTATTGGCTGACTATTGGCCAGGCGGATAGTGAGGTTTCTTACGCTCACTTAGACTGTGTTGCTTGGAGAGAGACAGTGCCATTTGGAGTGTACTGAACCCCGGTGATTATCCAGACTGAGAACCGTACTGATTTGATGTTCTAGTGAGGAGTTGAATTGGTATGAGGATTGACATGCTTGACTTACATGTTGCATTGCATGGCCTTGTTATGGCCGATAGCATTCATATCTTGTACTATATAGCCTTGGTACGGCTGGTTGCATTTACGTACTCATCAGCATGATTCCGCATCACTCTGACTTTGCATTCTGAGCACGTTTGCACACACTTACACCGCCCTCTAAGCTTTTCATAAGCTTATGCACGATTGATGCGTGCAGGTGACGCCAGGACGCAGCTGTAGTCTCGCAGCAGTTGGAGCGTGCCACCGAGCTTTTGGAGTTTTGATATTACCACTATCTTGTATTTTCCTTTACACACACTGTACTCAAAGTTTTTGATCGTAGTAAATTTTGTGATAGTGTTCTTGTGGTTATTGTTCGTGGGTTATGCTTGGTTATGCTTGGTTATGCTCATTACGAATCAAATTGATATTAGAAATCCTCCTTGTAGCATTCCAGGATTGGAACCTGGTATATGGGTACCGGGAGCCGAGAATGGGGTACTACGGAGGCTGTCGACGCTGGATTCCGCGATTGGGAATTTTGTGAGCCCGGTCTCCGAGTTCGGGGCGTGACAACATGTGTTACTCTTGCGTCGGTCACCTACCATGCGAGCGATGTTCTCTCTCTCTCTCTCAGATGTGCGTATGACTCTGAGCGATGTTACTTTTGTCAGGCTGTGTTAACGAGATATTAGAATTCTTGATATCTCTCGATACAAGTATGATTTACTCGTCATATGTGACACATGACAACTTTTCACTAAGCAACTTAGACTGTGTCAGGCCATGTATAAATAGTTATATTCAATGTGAATTTATGGGTCTGCACATGTGTTGAATGGCACATCGAAGATGGTCATTAAGGAACTCTAAGCTATAAGATATTAAGCGAACAATGCATCTACTCTATTAACAAAATGCCTTTCCTAGGTCCTGTTTAGTATGTGGACATAGATGGAATCAAGTGGGATGAAATTGCATTTGGTCTCATGCAAATTCCATCGGAGAGGACGGGAAGGGTTGAAATTACGTGGGATGGAATTGCATTTAGTCTCATGCGGGATTTTGATTTCTGGTGGATTTTGAAATCCTCTACACATGTGAGCCTCACAATGATGCATGTGTTTTATCTATGCCATCCATCCATATTGCCCTTTACATATGACATTCTAATTATACCCATGTACAAGTGACCCACATCCATTATGAATTTGGTTTGTTGATTAATTACAATTCCATGGTCCACCAAATGTGATTTTGTTTAATTCAGTATTTTTCTCGTAATAAGAATTTTATCCCAAACGTGGAGACTAGCATTTCTAGACATGCAATCATTATACAATAATGGTGTTAATCCCATCTAATACAATTCCATACCATTTAATCACACGGACCAAACAGTCCCTAAGAATTTACATGAATCAAGCATTACAAATCGGTTTCAGAGAACAATATCGGCTACAACCAAGATGGGTCATAACGTTCTTCTAATGGGCTGTTTTGAGCTGATGCAGTCGCATTACTCACAGGCAAAACTGGCATGTATCGGGCTATTATCAGTTTCAGACAATGCATCAAACCATGACATGAATCAAATGGTATTCTCTAATCCAGTTCCATGGCTAAGTGGTAGATGGGCCGTCTTTCAACACTGAGATCATGGGATCGAGTGCCACCTGACATGGATATGAGTAAAGAAAAAAAGAAAAAGAAAAAGAAAAGAATCAAACGTTATTCTCCCAGATGATTTCGCTTCATGCGAAGTGAGATCCTAAACATGGGTCAGTACTTAGATGCTTTGGGTCATCAAAAGCCGAACCAGTTTGTCACATATTCCTATAAGGAATCCACTAGATTAGTCAATCAAAGCTGCTACACCAAGTTAAAAACATCATTTTGCATGGCCTAAAATCACGTGTGCATGTCTTCTTTCGTGTAAAAAGCAGTGCTTTGTAAAAAGAATTCAAAGGAATCTTGAGTATCCAAGGAAAGGATCTCTTATGAGGTTAGGCACTAAGGCAGAGTTTCAATCCACACCAAGTAAAGCTAATATCTTACAATTTTGGTCCACTTGATGAACGGTGTGGATGAGAGAAGGAATTGGCATGGGTCCACTTCTTTTACCATGCAATCACACGTGTATGCTTCATAAGGCGTCTCGTTATGTAACTTTGGTAATTAGCCAAGATAGAAATATGTAAATACCCAGAGGGATCACATGCTCAAGCCAACCTTTTTTAATTCTTCTGTGAGAAAAAGGAGAAGAGAAAGGAAAGAAAGGAAGCTGGCCTATCACTTTTAGAGAGAGAAGAAAGGTGGGCCTCTTGGTGTAAGACTCCTTGGGAGGGTAGAGCTTCTGTTATCCTATTTCAGTTATCCATATCGGCTAAGGTATTAATTTGTATGTATCATGCATGAGATTGATCTTTTTTTTTTTTTTTTTTTTATCTCCATCCATCTCGGACCGTCTGTTTTCACGATGGCCTATATTTCCAATTCGTGTACTTGCATACATGTATGATTGCATGGTAAAACAAATATTATATATACATTTATACAAATATACTTATTATATACGTATCTCACAAAATCTTACGATTTAACTTATGTCGAGCATTTTTTCTAGATGAAAAGTTGCACGTTCTTGCCACGTGTACCAAATAGAAATATTACAATGTTATATTCTGGAAATTAATTGACTTGTCTATGCTATTTTGGGAGTTATTATATAAAATTAATTCTTATCAACTCTTATTATATTTTTTCGAGAAAAAATATACATTTATGTTATCAATTCATTGCTGGTAATGAATTCAGTGAAACCGGTTCGGGATCATTTCACATCTAGATCTGTATCTGCACCTAGCTCTAATGTTGAGGCGGGTGGGAACAAGAGATGGGGTTTGTTTAATGGAGAAATCAATGCCTCACCATGACCGAGATTAGTTTTAGGCGGCTGCGTTGAACTCCGAGACTGAAATCGTAAAAGAGCTTACATCCAAAATGTGTACTTTTTTACCGTAAAATTTCTCTTTAAAATAAGGGAAATGAGAATATGAATTTAGTAAATCTATACACTTGTCAAATTCAAAGATCGGTATTGGAAATTTCAAAATCTTGTTTTAAAACTAAGTTAGAAATGTAAGACTTCTATTAGGTGGACCACATGCGATCAATAGTTTGGATGATTTGATTGTTGGATATTTAGATTGAGCATACCGGTGAGCCCCACTATAGTTGTGATGAATTCAAGTACATAATAGGGTGGTGCTCTTGAATATTGTATTATGTATCCACGGTACTTCATTTGGAAGCACATGAGGAAGCCTTATTTTTATTATATGTTTTTTAGAGGATTCAATTTTCAAATCTATGAACTAGTTTTAGAGAACTGAGATTTTCAAATTTCAAAGTTTTAATAAATTTTCAGCTAAAATCAAACAACAAAATCATGGTTTTCACCAATCCTTCATCAAATCCTTCACCCCTCATGAAGTGTTTGGCCAACATGCCTTCGCTAGAGGTGTACATGATAGCTCGCTCGACTCAACTCGAAAAAGCTCGATTTGACTCAGTTTGAAGTTGAGTTCGAGCTGAGTCAAGCTGATTTTTTGAGCTTGAAAATGATTTCAAGCCGAGTTTGAGTTGACCCCAACTCGACTCGACTCGGATCAAACCCAGCTCGAATCGAACTTGGATTGAACCAGTTTGGTGACTCAGTTACTTTGATATTGATGTTGCTCACCAAGTGTTTGATGAAATGACCCAACGAAGTGTGGTTGGTGGTAAGGAAGGTATGTATATGAAACCAATACCATTTTTTTCTTGATTTTTATGTTGCTTAGAAGGTGTTTGATAAAATACCTATAAAAACCATTGTTGCTATCTTAAATACAGTGAGATTTTGAAGGAGCAGTTCAGGTGTTTGTGAAAATGCTACACAGGCGAACTTGGCTCGAACTCGGCTTGAATTGGCCCAAGCTGCTGACTGAACCGAGCTAAGCCGGCCAGTCAGGCTCGAGGACTGAGTTGAGCCAAGTTCGAGCTGAGGTCAGCTAGTGGCCGAGCCGAATCAAGCAGAGGCCAGCTCAACTTGGTTTGACTCAATGTACACCCGTAGCCTTCACCTATCCAAAAGGTGGAGTGATGATTAGAGGGCCCATAGTGTGTGGATGGTTTACCGCCAATCCAAAAGGTGGGGGTGATGATTAAAGGGCTCGATGACGCATGCACATCCAACCATCATGTGGGCCACACTTGAAGTTGGAGGCTTTCGGTGGTGTACGTTGTTTATTAGTGTTTTTTTCTTTCCACATTCACGTACTAGCAAGGTATTTTATTATGTAAATATATTTTTTAATGTTCTTTTTCATGCTAAACAGTGGGATCTATAAATACATTTAAAATGCATTCATTCATCATTATAAAATACAAATCTAGCTTTCCATCATTTAGTGGTGATTCTTCAGTGACGAATGTCTAATAGTTGTACGGAGATCTAGATTGTCTAAATATGTGAACAACTGTGGATGGAGTTGTTGCTGTCAATTTCATCAATTAAGGCTGCACTTGTTTGAACAGGGGCTTATATTTGGTTTTCGTGTGTGAGTATAATGCACAGATGTGCCAAATTCTACTCGACTCAATGTATGATTAATGGTGTTTCCCTGCAGAAATATTGGAGATTGGACACATGATTTAGTTATCCTCTTAAATACGGGTTGCACTCAAAGTTCAAACAATTTGTAAAAGGTTAGGGGTTAGCCATTCTCAATGGATTTATTTATTTATTTATTTTTACCTTGTAATAATAGACGTAAGTTTCCATTCTTAAGGATTTTTTTTTTCTTTCGCTAGTACTTTCAATTTAATATTTCTTAAAAAAACAAGAATGCATAGATTTTTTATATATATAAAAAAAAGCTAAATAATGCTGATTTTATTAATATCTGAATTTATGTCCCATTATAATTGATGGATTATTAAACAACTCAAGAAATAAATGAAAAGAAAAATAAATACCTGATTTGTTTATCATAACTGATGATCGAGGCGGATAGTCAACAGAATTTGATTGGATGCAGGGTATGATCAACTAAATTAGAACTTAGTTGATCATGGATCTACAATTTTAAGTTGCAAATATTTAATATACTCTTATGCTACTGTACCGAAAGCCACTAGACAGTAGTGATCCAAGCTAGAGCTATAACTCGGTTAGGCTATGCTAAGATAAATGAAAAAAAAGAAAAGAAAATGTGAAGTAGATAAATGTGTTTGGTATAGGGCCCCAAGCTATTCTTCTATTGCTCCTTTTATAGCTCGTCAAGAAGACAAAACTTTCGTCGGGTTTTCTTGCTGATTCTGGATCTTTCATGCTTTCTGGATATGAGTATCTCTTGGATGGATCTGGAACTGCTTGCTTCTAGGATATTCTCGTAGTCGATCTCTTCAATGAGAGATGTTCGTGGCCCACTAAATGGATTCAATCATTAAGCCTCAGGACATCAATATTCCTTTGATGAAGACAATCAGGCCAAGATCAGGGAACTTTAAGAATGGAACCTCGACCTCAAATTGATTATGACCACTCATCTAGTTGCCCACCTCCACTTTCGATCGAGGTGTTGGATGGTATAGATTAAACCACCTCTTGCATTTAACATTCTCCATGATGAAGGAACTCGAAACCTGATACTGATTTGCTATTAGGTCATATCAGGTCTAATTCTCTCATTCTCTTGATCCTAATCGGATCACGGACTAAGATTGGATCATCCAACTGACATGTCTGTCTCTCCTAATTTGGGACCAATCCAAAATTGGATTTGCTTAGATATTAGCCTGATCTTCCGATATTCAAAACTTTCTTCAACACTATAGAGTCCTCAAATGTTTTTAGGAAGATCTTCCATTTTGGAAAGACTGTAGGAAATGACTTTGTTAAGGGTGTAATTGCTAGATATGAGATAAGATTCATTCTCTTAGCGGGTCTCTTATAGGTGTGCTAGGTACATTGTCTCATTAATTAACGTGACATCATGGCATATTTCTATTCCTTCTCCTAAAGGCAAGCTAATGGACATGTGCCTCTGCATTCATAGAAAAATCAAACAAAGATACTCTCCAATGAGAGAGTAAAAGTATTGTCAATACGACCCGTAGTGTCAACACGTTGCAGCCTTTTATTGGTCCATGTTAGAGTCGAAAATGGGTGTAAACAAGAACATATCTAAAAGATTAAATGATGATTCTATCCTTATGTTTTTTGCTTCAAATTTGGACCACTTAAGTTTTTTAGTTTTACCCATATGTTTGACACCCAAAGGTTGAATGACTAAAATATCTTGGTCAGGTTGATATTAGAGATATGATCTAGTCACATTGTGTTGGACAAATTGGATGGTCTGATTGGTCGCACTTGAGTGCCACATGCACGGAGGATGAATTGCCACCATCTTCAAAATGGTGGTGAACTATCATAAGATTCAATTTCCTAACCATAGTCGACTAAAACAGTAAAATACCTCGTTTGGTGCATACTACTACCATTGAACATGCATGCTCCACACCATGTCAGACGGATCCGATCGGGATCTCGGCCCACTTCTCGATGGATGGTGTTCTTCACATGCGCGACGAGAAATAAGCATGTGTAAACACATACCTACTCGCGCGCAAGTACACATCTGCACATTAGCACGAGCACAAAGAAACTATCTGGTCTTTACCCTAGGAAATGCCAAGGAGATTGAATCTCAGCCATTCATCTGGGGAGGTTCATCTGCTTAGACGGTCATCCCAAAAATCTAGCCAGTTCAGTCATCAGGTGGGCCACACGCTTTTGTTGAAAATCGACAGTTTGAAAAATGGTGAATTTCAACCGATCAAGCTTGGACCCTTGTTTTGATGACATGAGCAACTGATCTGGTTGGATCCATCGTGGGATTACCCATGCCCTACTAAATCCCCAATCCCGTATCTGATGATCCTAACCATCCAGTTGAAATCAATCCATTTAGTAGAATGATCGATGGAAAGATTTTAGGGGTCTCTCTCATTTACAAATTACAATTGGGCACTGTGGGGCCAACACATGAACAGATCTCTCTCACGTATACGCAAGGGCACCACAATTAGTGGTGCTGTACCATAATTCCCGCCAACATACAACCTTTCTAGGAAATCAATACCATGAAAACGATAAATCCAACCATGAATGTCAACCAGAACAAAAATCATGGTCTTGATCTTATCATGTGGCCCATAAAGTCGGAATCAATCAATAACCGACGGTCTAACTCAACAAGAGGTGTGGCCTACATATAACTTTATCAGTCTAAATTTTTTATGAGGATGAAACTAATGGTGGATCCTACATTTTTAATGGTTCAGATGGCTCAGCACCACAAATCCCGATGCAGCGGACGGATGCTGAGAGGTCCGACGAAGCTGGAGTCACGTGACCATTTATCAGATAATCCGCGCTGAGCAAAGATTTACAAGATAGTGTCTGCACTTGTGTAAGATCTGGGCCATTCATTAGTGGGCCCAACCCTGAAACTTACCTAACCCCTTAATTTAGGATGATCTCTACTTATTATCAGGGAACATTTATACATTTAATGTGGACCGTATCATTAATTTTTCCTAACCGTCTATGTTTGTAATACACGTGTGCCATGTTATGAGACCCACTCTGATTTTTGGGCCAGTGGGAATTAAAGGTGGGCTCCACCAGATGAATGGTCAAGATCATGCAGAGGATCTCCTATTTTCACTCCTTCCTCGCGAGTATCACCACCGCATTTCTCTCCGTCTAGTTATTTGATTTTCTTGTGGGCGATATGGAATCCCAACGACAGGTATTAATGTATGGTGACTGATGGAGACATCGGATTCCAACCGTTGATTTTCGATGATTGCGTATTCGTAATCTGATTTTGATGGGTGAACCAATACCGATTGATCTATCATATTCTTGCTGTTTTATTCAAAAAGCATTCCCAAAAGGAAAGTGCAATGATCACACAATACACAGTGCCATCTTTCCTGCCAACGTGGCACATGGGCAGGACATCAAAGCCGTTCAAATGGTGGGACCCACCGTGTATATCAACTGGTGCGAAAACCCACATCATAATCAATTGACAGCCGTCGGTATGACTGAGCGTACGGATGTGGCTTACCTAATAAGAGACTCGGGCTGATTTTTTCCACAGCTGTTCTTTATGGTGTGGTCCATATTTTCAACGGCTCGGATGTTATACAGACATGATGTGTTCAGGAAATCCGGGTCGTATTTGATCATATATATATATATATATATATATATATATATATATATGAAAACGCTCACCTGCGAACCAGTTCGTACGTAGCGAACTTTTTTGATGACCCATCATACATGATGAATATCGCAAATCTGAACGGTTCACATGAAGCAGAACCTCATGAAACCCCATGGTATGAATTTTTACTTTGATCCGAAACTTTGGTGGACCGTTAAAAATGTAAACAGCTTCTTTCCTTGATTTTAATTTCTCTTTGCTATGGACGGCATGGATAAAAGTTTTAGATAAAAGTAAAACTTGGTCTTAAGGGGTTTCACTAGGTGCTGCTTCACATGAACGGTTCAGATTTTGGATCAACATCACGTATGATGGGTTCTCAAAAAAGTTCCTACGTAAATACGTACGAACTGGTTCGCAGGTGAGCGCTTCTCATATATATATATATATATATATATATATATATATATATATATAGGAACGCTCAGCTATGCACCGGTTTGTACGTCATTATATACGAACTTTCCTATTAACCGTAAGATAAGTTAGACGATTTGGATGAAGGCGCTCTTAGTGCAAGCCTAAAAAAGCGAGTTTCCTTCTCTTGCACGCCTCTTCACCCCCTCTCCGAAGGATGTCCCACCAATATGTTAATGATAAATCCACGCCGTCCATACATTTTTAAAAATAATTTTATGATATGACCCCAAAACTGAGGTAGATCAAATTCTCAAGTGGGCCATACAGTGCTGATTGAACTCTCACCAATAAAAACTTCCTGGGGCTACCAAATTTTTAGATCAAGCTGATATTTGCTTTTTTTTTCCATCATCCAGGTCTGCATGACCTAATGTACAGGTTGGATGTCAAATAAATATCACGATGGGCCCTAAAAATTATTTAACGGTGAGAATCATTATCAGCACTACTTCCTGTGGTGTGGTCCACTTGAGATTTGGATCTGCCTCAGTTTTGGGTTTATGCCCTGAAATGATAAGGAAAAATGGATGGACGGGGTAGATTTCTCAAAAACATCATGGTTGGCCCCACCTAGATTTTCAACAAACCTTGCAAATTGCGAGCACAATTAGGGAGTAGATTTGATTTCACGTTAAAGCCTTTCGCAAGAAGTCCCTGTGCGCAAGGATGCTGGGTGGGGCCCACCACTATGTTTTTGGGAAATATACTCCGTTCATCCGTTTGTCAAGCTCATTTTAGGAAAATCGACCAAAAATGAGGTGGATCCAAAATTAAAGTGGGCCACACGAGAGGGAAAATTAGAGAAAGAAATACCTACCGTTGAAACCTTCCTGGGCTCCGCCTTGATGTTTATATGCCATCAAAACCGTTTATAAGGTCATTAACATAGGGATGAAGTGAAAATATAGAAAATTTATTCAAAAAAAAGCTTTTATGATCATAAAAATATTTTAACGGTTCTCACTGAAACCCTACTGTTTCCTCTCGTGTGGCCCAGTCAAGTCTTGGATCCACTTCATTTTTTGCCGCCTATCCTAAAATTAGCTTGCAAAATAGATGAACGGAATATATTTTCCAAAAATATGGTGGTGGGCCCACCCAGCATCCTTGCTCACGGAATTCCTGCGAAAGGCTTTCGCATGAAATCCGCGTAAACTTATGGCGCTGGTTGAGGAGCCAACGTACTGAGTAAACTCAGTGGACCTTGATTTATGTATTTTATCCAGTCTGTCCATCCATTTTATAAGATAAGTTTAGGGCCTTAGCTCAAAACCTAAGCATATCAAAGGCTAAAATCGACCACACCAAAGGAAACCGTGTGAATTGAATTTATACCATTGAAAAATTCTTGGGGGCCACAGAATTGTTTTGGATCAAGATTATATATAAAAATATTTTTAACCTTCATCCATGTTTTTTTTTTTATCCTTTGAACAGTTTGGATGAAAAATAAACATCACTGTGGGGCCTGGAAAGGTTTCAACGGTGGAAATCATTATTTCCACTGTTTCCTGTTGTATGGTTCACTTGAGATTTTTACGAGCTTCAATTTTGGGTTCAACGCCTAAAATTAGATGGAAAGACAGATGGAAGGTGTGGATAAATCACGTAAATTTGGCCAACTGAATTTTCTCAGCATGACAATCCAGTTTCATGGCCGAGTGGGTGCACGGCGAAAACGGAGAAAGATCCGTTAACGGATCTGACGGAGTAGCATTAAAACCCAGGGAACATGCCATTGGTATCTAACCAATGCCGTTTTGCCACATCACTTCAGTAGCGTTTTGGTACGCGGATTTCATGCTAAAAATCAAAGCGTTTTGGTACGCGTTTTGAGCAAGGATGCGGGGTGGGGCCCATCACCATGTTTTTGGAAAGTATGTTCCGTTCATCCATTTTGTAAGCTAATTTTAGGATAGGCGGCAAAAAATGAGGTGGATCCAAGACTTGACTGGGCCACATGAGAGGAAACAGTAGGGTTTCAGTGAGAACCGTTAAAATATTTTTATGATCATAAAAGCTTTTTTTTAGAATAAATTTTCTATATTTTCACTTCATCCCTATGTTAATGACCTTATAAACGGTTTTGATGGCATATAAACATCAAGGCGGAGCCCAGGAAGGTTTCAACGGTAAGTATTTCTTTCTCTAATTTTTCCTCTCGTGTGGCCCACTTTAATTTTAGATCCACCTCATTTTTGGTTGATTTTCCTAAAATGAGCTTGACAAACGGATGAACGGAGTATATTTCCCAAAAACATAGTGGTGGGCCCCACCCAGCATCCTTGCGCAGGGACTTCTTGCGAAAGGCTTTAACGTGAAATCAAATCTGCCCCCTAATTGCGCTCGCAATTTGCAAGGTTTGTTGAAAATCTAGGTGGGGCCAACCATGATGTTTTTGAGAAATCTACACCGTCCATCCATTTTTCCTTATCATTTCAGGGCATAAACCCAAAACTGAGGCAGATCTAAATCTCAAGTGGACCACACCACAGGAAGCAGTGCTGATAATGATTCTCACCATTAAATATTTTTTAGGGCCCATCGTGATATTTATTTGACATCCAACCTGTACATTAGGTCATGCAGACCTGGATGATGGAAAAAAAGCAAATATCAGCTTGATCTAAAAATTTGGTAGCCCCAGGAAGTTTTTATTGGTGAGAGTTCAATCAGCACTGTGTGGCCCACTTGAGAATTTGATCTACCTCAGTTTTGGGGTCATATCATAAAATTATTTTTTAAAATGTATGGACGGCGTGGATTTATCATTAACATATTAGTGGGACCCACCTAGCATCCTAGCAAAAGAATTTTATGTAAAAGGCTTTCGCCGCATCCTTGGAGAAGGGTAAAGAGGCGTGCGAGAGAAGGAAACTCGCTTTTTTAGGCTTGCGCTAAGAGCGCCTTCATCCAAACCGTCTACCTTATCCTACGGTTAATAGGAAAGTTCGCACATAATGACATGCGAACCGGTGCGTAGCTGAGCGTTCCTCTCTCTCTCTCTCTCTCTCTCTATATATATATATATATATATATATATATATATATATATATATATATATATATATATATATATATATATATATATAGGAGGGAGAAGAAAATTATTTAATCAGATTAATTATGTAATGATGAAGGGTGCCAAACCTACTTAGTGCTTTCATGCATATATGCTAAAGAAAGAAATAAATGATGGTGGACCACATGATCAAATCCAAATGGGCCCCACAATTCAAATCTTTGTTCTATTCATGTAGCAACAAAGAGACGGTTGGTGGTGTCCTTTCGATCACTACAGGCCATTTTTACCATCTCTTAGATGATGGTGATTCCTCTGCCATACACATAGCAGCCACGTCTATCAATCCAGACCGTCCCATTCGTTTCCTCTCTTTCTGTAGAGTACTGATCATATGATCTTAACCATCTGATGTCCTTTAGGCATTTAATTAGACTGCTAACTGTTTCCTTTTTAACGGTCCATTTGAAGTCCAGTAATTGGGTGGTTAGAATCGTCCGATCAATGCGATTTCTGATATTCGCTACATCCTCATGGAGGCCCATAGTATGTACGGGCTAGATTAGCATTTTTCATGCCACACGTGTATGGTCCCTGAGTCACCACCACTTATGAAAGGGATAAAATTAGAGGCGGGCATCGAGCCGAGTCGAGTCGAGGTAGGCCAAGCTTGGCTTGGCTTGTCCATGAATTACTTGAGTTCGAGCTCGAGCTTAGCATCGAGCTCAACATTGAAGGTTGGCTTGTTTGTCAAAGCTGTCAAGTCAAGTTGGAGTCGAGCTAGTTGTTCGAGTCGAGTCGAGTTTACCTCGAGTCGAGCTCGAGCTTGTTGTGTGAGAGAGTAATGGATTCTGTTCTTGATCCTTATCCATTGATGAAAATTTCAAAAATCTTAAGATAATCAAAGCAAAACTCGATGAAAAAATCAAACAAAGCTACGAATTGGATGAGGAAACCTGTAAGAACCGATCTGTTCTTAATTTTCTTCCACCAACAGAAATTCAAGTACTAGAAAAGTAACAGAGCAGAACACGGATTAAAAATCCAAGTAAAGAGCTCTATCCAATTAGATCATTGGATTTCCTTGAAGCTCTAACAAATCTGATAAGAACCCATCTCAAATTTCTTGAGTTTTTTGCCTAAGAAGTAAATCTCAAGAGATTGAAATCATACTATTGTGGAGCTGAAATGAAAACTGGTGGTGGTGGTCGGGGCGGGCGTGTGGCTGACAGTGGGCAAAGAAAGAGAAGAAAGGGAAAGGGAAGGGGGTGCGTGTGGTCGAGTAGAGACTCTAGGGTTTGTTTTTTATTTTTTTATTTTTAAGTTTAAACCTAAAACTTATATATATATATATATATAATATTTAATATATTTATTAATCGAGCCGAGTCGAGCTCGAGTTCGAGCTTCGAGTCGAGTCGAGTTGAAATGCCCCCTGGTTGAACTTGGCTTGAACTCAATTCAAGCTTCAAATAATTAGCTTGGCTCGGCTTGAATTGGCCATTCAAGCCGAGTCAATCCGACCTAACTCAAGCCGAGTCGAGAGAGCTTTTTGAGCTAGCTTGACTCGTGAATAGCCCTAGATAAAATGCATATAGCAGCCTAGGAATATAAGAAAACATCACTACTGGTTTATTATTCATGTCATGGACACTTGAAGCTATTGCTACTTTTTTGCACGGCCGATTGTCCATAAAGCCTTTCGCACGAACTTCTTCACACGGGAAGCTAGGTGGGCCCCACCGTGATGTTTGTGAGATATGCACTTGTCTATCTGTCTGTCCAAGTTCGTGTTATTGTGTTTGGTCTGCAGAATTGAATGGTATTGAATTGTGTTAGATGTGATTAACATGATTATTACACAATGATTGCAAGTCTGGAAATACCATGGTATTGTAGCCATCCAATCCTGTGTTTGGGATAAAATTTTGGCTACAGGAAAACACCGGATTGAGCCAAATCATGTATGGTGGACCATGAAATTGTAATCAACGGACTAAATTCACAACTGATGTTGTTTACTTGTACACATATATAACCAGAATATCACAAGTAAATGGTGTATATGAATGGACGAAATAGATAAATGCATGCATCAATGTGGAGCCTATATGTGTAGATTCTAAAATCCACATAAATCTGGCATCGGACCAAATGCAATTCCATGGGAACTAAGGACCCATTTGGCCACCTGCATTAAGTGGGAGTAGTTGGGATTGTATTCGTCGACCTGCCTTATTTAGTGTCCTGTCCTATTTGGAGACAATTTTTAACCCGGGATAATGAGCTTTGGGTATCCTGCCAATACCGTTTGTCAAAAGTTTGGATTTGGCAATCCCATATACGGATGGCCGTATCTCGCTTCGACTTCAACAGCAGGTAAACCGGACGCGGATTTCCTACGAAAACCTTTGGCAGGAAGTTCCTGCACAAGTGTTTTGGGTGGGCCCTAAATGCTTCCATCCCACCTAATTCCAAACTTTTCCATCAAATGTTGAATGGGACCAAATGCAATTCCTTCCCACCTAATACCCTGCGCCAAACGCCTTAGGTGATGGACCCCAAAAAGAGGTAGATCCAAAACGCAAGTGGCCCCACAAAAGGAAAAAATGAGTAGGGAAATATCCACCGTTGAAACCTCCTTAGGTGAACCGTGGTGTTTATTAGCATCTATACCGTTTGTAAGGTCATTTTTAATGAGATTACTGAAAATACAAAAATATTAGCCTGACTCAAAACTTATGTACCCCACAAATGCTTCAACGGTGGACATTCAACGCTCACTGTTTTCTTTCTTGCACTCACTTGAGTTTTGGATCAGTCTATGTTTTTGGGCCATGTCCTGACATAATTTAGAAAAATGAATGGACGGTGGATAACTTCTCGTACATTAAAAAAATATTAACTCATATTGAACGACAATCCCTAAATAAAATTGATTGAACAATCCTGACCTTTGATTCCCAGACAATTATTTGTTGAAAGAAGACCGTTGGATTTTATTTTTTTTTAACCATTGAATAAATGTCCACCAATCCTACAGTCCGATGATCAAATAAACATAAATTTTGGTTCATTAGATATCTAAACCATGATCCACAATTTGGACAGTTTAGTTTGAGTTCTTATATACTACCCCTAAACTTCCTAGGTGCGTGCGTATCATTACACTCTGCCCGAGTACCAAAGTTTTCTCTGTGTCTTTTTGACGGATTTCATTTTCTAACTTTCTTCTATTTTTTTTTTATAGAATATAGGATCACCGCATTTTAACTTTTCCGAAAAGCTGGAAAATTTTCATGACATTTGAAAATGAGAAAAAGCATGCATCTCTTTGAAAAATGAGGACTCAGACATAAGAAGCAGACAAGAAAATTTTGTCTATTATACCGTAAACATGAGTGGGTAGCTTTTGAATTGAAAGATCTTTTTTCTTTTTCTAATTTGCCCCTTGAGATCTTTTTGGTATTTGGAGTCTCTAGGGACCTCTTGGTCCTTTCACTCGGTTGTAAATTCATGTGTTAGATCAGGATCATTCATCAGGTAGGCCCCACCTCAAATGTGTACTGGTACAAAAATTGGGCTGGTCTACTCATTAGGTGGCCGCATGTCTACACAAAAAATGATGCCTTCATTATTTTCTGGATGAGTGGGCATTACTTTTGATACAGAGGACATAGGCAATGGGGCCCACCTAATGGAAGGACAGGATGAAACCACGTTCACATTCTACAAAGACAATTTCCAATTTAGAGTTGTGTTAAACCACATGAAACTACATTGTGACAAATGAAGCTGGTTTATTTATATAAGAGTAATTGTAGTATACCAAAGAGGAGAGAGATACAGACACTTTAACATATACACATAAACTTGAGTTTTCAAAAGAAAAAGAGATACTCTGCTTGTCATAAAGAGAGATTTTCTGTTTTCCTGTATTGTAATTGGTCCAAGTCATCATTGACATCGTCAACACTGCTATATTAAATACAGTTTGTGATAATGTGGTCTAATCACATTGCAACAAATAAAAAATCTTTATTTGCAACAAGCAAAGGATCTGGACTCGAAAGAAAAAGAGAATAATATGTAAGGGGCTATGAAACGAAGAGTCACATAGGCAAGCAGACACTTTGATGACTTTTGACCATTGACACTTCAAACAATTAACTGACCAATGATTTAATGGTACTTCTGATGGCCAAATTTTGTTCATTACTCTTCTCGTTAATACACACTTCCGGTGGCCTGAAGTTTAAATGTTACTCTTCCGATAGTAGTGAGGAAAAAGCAATTAGATCGTTAGCAAAAATAGATTTGCACACTAACACATAGAGATGTACATGAAATGCATTAGCTTGGTTAACTTGCTCGACTTGGCTCGACTTGAAAAAGCTCGATTTGACTTGGCTCGTAACTAAATTCGAGCCAAGTCGAGCTGATTTTTGGAGATCGAAAAAATTACAAGCCGAGTTCAAGTTTGTCTGTGCTTGTATCGACTCAGATCAAACCTTAACTCAAATAGAACTTAGATCGAATTAGTTCGGTGACTTGGTTATTTTGATATTGAAGTTGCTCACCAAGTGTTTGATGAAATGACTCAATGAAGTGTTGTTTCGGTGCATACATTCTCCGCGGGATCGATCGGTGGCGAGGAAGGTATGGATACGAAACAAATCACTATTATAATTAAAAAAAAAAAAAAGCTTTACATGATAAAATTACCTTCGTATCTTAATTTTAATGCTGCCTACTGAGTGTTTGATGAAATATCTGTAAACTACTGTCGTTGTTTTGCATATTCTGAGAAATTGAAGGTGCACTTTATGTATTTGGGAAAATTTTGCACAGGCTCGAACTCGGCTTAAATTGGCCTAAGCTGCTGACCGAATCGAACCGAGCTGACTAATCTGGCTCGAGGACCGAACCGAGCTGAGTTTGAGCTGGGGTCAGCTACTGGCCAAACCGAGTCAAGTTGTGCCAAGCTCGACTCGGTTAGACTCGCGCTGGGGTCAGCTACTGGCCGAACCGAGTCAAGTTGTGCCAAGCTCGACTCGGTTAGACTCGCGTACAGCTAGTGACACATTAGTGACGGCCCCACCATTCAAATCGATCCTCAACGCCAAGTTCAACACTGGCAACTGGCTATAAGTCCTGGAAAAATGGCTAGAAATAGGGCTAACAACGGTGGTGATGGGATTAATGTAAGAGAAGATGGGAGATGGGTGCGAGTAGCAGGAGCTGTCTGTCCATGTTGCACTTGCTAGAAATAATGGAGATGGAGATGGAGATGGCGAAGAGCTGTAATGGCAGTGCATAAAACAGTGTGGATTTGGATGACATAGATGGCAGTGGTGATGGCTTTTGAGCACCGAATCTAAGCTGATTTCGAGCGTTGGCTTTGGTTGGCAATGGGAGACAGTCCAACAATGTCGGAGAAGACAATGGCTTACTATAGTGATAATGGTGGTGACAAGGATGGTTGCTGCTAAATCTGAGTTGGGATGGGTTTTATATAGATGAGAAGAGATGCAATGGGGGCCGTTAAAAGACACAGTTTCTAAACAAATCCGATAGAGAAGCTGAAAATAATGGCAGTGCCAGTAATATGAGTTCGACTATAGTAGTTGTGATGAAGGTGGGAAGATGAATTCAGTGGCAACAGATCCAAAAATGTAGATTGGGCAGGTTCGGTGGCATTAATGCAGTTACTGGAGAGAGAGAGAGAGAGAGAGAGAGAGAGAGAGAGGGCGGGGCGACGGTGTGATACCATGTTAAACTAATAGAGACTGAATTGTGAAAATTGTAACTTGTTTATTTCATTAAGAATAAAGAGTCATAGGATTCGACGAGAATTGATAATAAGTGTACCTTTTATTACGTTTCCGCATTGTGTAATTGGTAGTAAATGAAAAAGTCATTTTTGGTATGTTTTGAAATTCCTTTCTTTTGGCCTGGATCCATTTGGTTTGATGTGAAATACATTTGTTAGCTCCAATTTTTATTTTTATTTATTATTATTTTTTTAAATAGGAGGGGACAAAATAAAGGTGTCACTATGCTACTAATTATCGCATACATGGCACACTAATGATATCTTGAAACGATTCAATTATTAATTAGCGTATCACTAAAATCATACCAATAGAATGATCCAAATTGTCTGAACATTGACCATCTAATGGACGATTAAATAATGTTAGTGAGTGATGTCGTTTGGGATCCTTATGTTTGTGGCCCACCTGAGGCTAGAAATTTCCTTTCTTTTTTTGCTAAAGTATATATTTCAATGAGCTTATTGCAATTATTCCATCAAATGTCACATATCTACACTAATTTGAGGTATTAAAGTTGGTTTACTAAATCTAATATAGATTCCTATAAATTCTGATTATAAGCTTCCAAACACAATTGAAGATTCCAATTCACATTAATTTTATGGTAATTACCAAATACAAACTACCAAATGAGCCTTATTAGGAATATAAATATTTAGAATAGAAATAAAATTTGTAGAGATTTAGAAAGTCCTTAGTATATACATATCTTAACAAAATAAGAAATATCCCAATTATTCAATCATGGTGTCTAAAGCAATTATCAGATACGACTGAAGAGTCAACAAATGGGGTTCAGGTTGGGTCCTATAATTCCCAGGGTCTTGCCCGATCCTTTGGGGTAGGCCTAGTTCCTGTAAAACGAGACCCGTATCCACTTGGGTTCAAGTACCCATTTGATCTTTGGACCTAAGTTTTGAGTTGAGTTTGGAAAACATAAGAGCATCCATATGGTTGGGCCCACTTGATGGATGGATTAGATTGCACTCACATGTGCCACTTTAATATATGTTGGGTGTGTAAATAGGCTCCCTTACATGCATGTGGCTTATGAAAACTCACTTTGTTGCTAAAATCAATAACATATATTATATTAGATACATGTAATTAATGGTACTATTATTATTATTTTTTGAAAGGCAACACTATCAGGGATTGAACATATAATGGCACTATAAATTTAATTTTAAAAAAACAACACTCCGGACCTAACGAGACCTAACCAAACCTAACTTCAACTGGACCCGACTTAAACCATCTAGACCTAATTTTAAACAGGGTCCAAAAGGTGAGGAGACTCAAACCCTACCTCATTTCTTAACAGGTCGAAAAGATGCGATTGGACCCATTAAAGTCCAGTCGGGTCTATCGGGTACCCATTGACAGCCCTGGATGCAATAACCCACATTTATCAGATATTAGAATACCTGATAGGAATTTTGGACAATGGATCATCCATTTTCTATTTATTTTTTTCAATGAGATTTTTCTTAAACATTTCTACATATCTTTTTTAACTATATAATTCCAATAAACCTCCATTCACCTTCAGATTGGAACCACCCAATTCAACGGGTCGGCCTTACGATGCGAATGTTAGCCTGTGCCATGGTCATTCCAAGAGCCCAGTTAAAAGAGGAAAGTTGATACCTGTAGCTTGCTATTTAAAAACCAACTCAAATTTACTGAGAGAAGGAATAAAATGATGATGTTTACAATGATAATGATATTTGGTCCCTAGACCCTTAATCCACATAGGGAACAGCTAGATTCCTTAATATGGTATCCAACACCATCCCATATCTGTTTGTCCCAATGTATGTTCATGAAATAATCATATATTGTTTGTTTCTATGAAGATGTGACACACACCAAACATACACTCCATAATTCAAAATTCATGGGACCCACCCATGTGTGTTAGCACCAAAAGATTCAAAAATCTATATATGGTCAGGTTGCCATGCAAGAGACCCTTTTTCACTTGGGAGGTGACTTCATGAAAGTTCAAACCCATGTACAAGGGTCAGCAATGAAAGACAGGTTCACCTTTATACTTCAAAATTTAAAACTATCTATTAATTTATAATGAATAGTTTAAAATCTTTTTATTTTTGGCGAGACCTTTCTCGATAATATCTTAAGAAAAACTTCAAAATTTGAAAATCTCCGGAGAAATTCTGGTCGATAATTGCCTGGAACAAGATTTGACAGTATGGTACTAGCTCTTTTTGTGTTTTTTGTTTTATTGGGACCTCAGTATTAGATTTGGCTTGGACAAGGTGTGGTGATGGTTTTGTTGGAATCATTGATGCGACTCGACCAAACCGGGTTAGACTGAGTTGGGTCCGATCTGGTTTGGCATTATGGGTTTGTAGTGATAATAGGTCATCTTAGCTCAACTTAGAGAGTCACTCCCGACTCGGCCGAGTTGACTCGAAGGCTTCATGGTTTGATTCAAGCTTTTGACCACAAGGTTGTGACTAGGGGTGTAAGTAGGCTGGCCCAGGTGTAAGTGGGCCATCCCGCTAGCTGAGGATCAAGTCCTTAACCTGGCCCAGCCCAGCCCAATCAGTTTACAGCGATGAACTTAAGGTCGCGTCCCGCCTGGGGGCCTCTATGCTCAGCCTAAATCCAGCCCAGTGTGGGCTGTGGCCAGCACGGCCGACGTTAACAGCGATGAACTTAAGGTCGCGTCCCGCCTGGGGGCCTCTATGCTCAGCCTAAATCCAGCCCAGTGTAGGCTGTGGCCAGCACGGCCGACGTTACTGTTAGTTGTGGACCCGTGACAACTCGGCTCAAGTTGGGCTTGAGACAGATAAACCCAACTAAAAAGAGCCATTCAAAGTTGAGTGCACCAGCATTATTCAATGTAGTTGGTTTGCTATGATGCTTGTTTGGATATTACCTCAAATTACCATTGGATCTGATGTCCATTTCAATTCGAGCTAATGTCAAATGAAGATTTCAGCGTGGTGAATCTCATCTCACTCAAAAACCAAAAAAACAGGAACACCCAAACGGGCACTTAGAAAAGTATTTATATGTCTCTTTGCATACTAGCAGTGTCAATGTTTCACCAAGAGTCCTTTTGCAACATGATGCTGCAAGCAGCCATTTCCTTTTGTTCTCTCTTCTTTCTATTATTATTATTATTATTATTATTATTATTATTATTATTATTATTTTGTTCTTTAATTCAATAACTACCTACTTTTCTCCCTCTTAAGTTAAAAAGACCTACTATGTATCTGAGCTAATTTTTTCAAAGTTAGAATTTTACAGATATTGGCACCTAATGGACCATCTTAATTTATGACAGGTCGAACAGTGGGGACCGTCTGCTGAACGACTTGGATCTTGCATAGTTCATGGCCTTCGCAGGAGCTTCATGGATGTTACTTCCCGAATAAAAAGCGAGCTTGGGAAGACCATCTAAGTCTCTGGAAATGATTAGTTGAAACCCTTAATGGTTTTTGTGAGACCAACATATTTTTGTGGAGAACTGGTAATACTTCTACTATGAAGAAGGGTTTTTGAGAGATTAGAACTATTAGCCCCACATAAGATTTGTGAATTTGTTTAATAATGAGTAAGGAATATTCATCTTTTTGCTAAACAGGATTTATCGAACTCATAATATGTTAGATTATTTTTATTTTTATTTTTATTAATGAATGTCAACTAAGTATCGTAAGTAAATTGATCCCAAATACCAATGACTTTGGGAACTCCATATATTGATTGGATGGATTACTATTTCAAAATCTCAAAAAAGAGAAAAATCATTGGAGATATTATTTGATTACTTAGTATATTAAATATAGGATTAAAATAGGAACTTCCTTATGCATGTGCACTTAAACGCACATCGCATGCTCCCCTACTATTTTACTGTGAGCGTTTTGAAACAAACCAAACAAGCTACTTTTTTGGATTCAAATCATTTTAGAAGTCCACCGCCCTAAAAAATAATAATAAATAAATCAAAGAATCCTTTTGGAATGGGTAGTGATGCTTCGGAATTCACTACTAGATCTGTTCTAGGGAAAGATCAGTATAGTTGAGAGGGGTAATATCCAGGGTGGCCTTTGGTTAAACAATTCCTTTATCCAGGCAGCCTTACTTAGTTATGCCTGTTTTTGCTTTGTATCTCAGCTTTTCAGTTTTTTTTTTTTGCTAAAAGAAATGATTGAAAAACAAGGTTGTAACTGGGCTTATCTGGCTTGAGTCAAGCCGTTTTTGGGTTGAATCTGGAAGCCCGTGGGTTAGACCGGTACCTGCTTTTAGGGTCAATTACTAATAGGGACGAACCTGGGTTTGCAGTTCCAGTTTTAAGTTAGGTAACACTGGCAGGAAGAGCGTTCAGCTTGCAGTTCTAGCTTGGCCTGAGCTCTATTCCTTAATTCATGGTGCAAGCTGGGCTTGGACTCAGGACCTTAGCTTAGATGCTGGACCAGAAGATGTCAATTTAAAAAACCTAGAACAATTTCTCATCTTCTTTTGGCTCCAAGGAGTTCCCCGACTGGAATCTGGCCTCCAAGAGCTTGTATACCAATGCCCAAGTGATCCTGAATGTTCATATGGTGGTCCGTGTTGGAAGGGTCGGTCCATGGTCTAAGAACAAATGGCTAGCCGTTGGAATGGATTTTCACTGTTGAGAATGTTGCTTGTTGCCAGATTCTTTTTTACCATCCATTTATGGGTCACCTTAAGATAAGAATATCATCCACTTATCTTACCATTCATGGCGGGGCCCATTACATCAATGGTCCGGATCCAAAATGTTAGGACAGACGGTTTTTGGAGAGGGTACCGTGAAGAATATCTCTACACTGAGCATATATTGGATGGCACCTTTAGTTTCCATGGTTCTCTATAGGACTGAAAGTTGGGTGGGTTCCACCTGACCAACCTGACATTGGGTTGGGCTCGGGCAGAATGTATCAGGTGACCAACTCGACATTGGGTTAGGCTTGGGCAGAATGTATCAGGTTTGGTCTCAGGCTTGGGCTATACAAACACCAACCCGATAAAAATTCAGTTGGGCTCAAGTTGAGGTGTCAGGTTACCTAACCAAAACCGAACCGGATCGATATTTAAGTTACTTATAAATAATAATTGAGTGAGGATTGTCTGTGTAAAATAGTACATTCCAGTGCCGTCACTTCTCATTGGTCCACATCATTTCCAATGACTTGGACAAACAAGATACGCGGGATTTCTCTCTCCCAAATAGGTTGGGATGCTACACAACACGACTTTTAACATGTGAAACTTCTCTGGCCCTACAATGATTTGTGTTTTAGATCCACACCATCCACCAATTTTTATAGATCATTCTAGTGTATGACGCCAAAAATGAGGCACATTCAAAGCTCAAGTGAACCACACCACAAGAAGCAATAGGGGTTGAACAAACTGCCGTTGAAACTTTCTGAGGGTCAACCCTAAGGTTTATTTTCCATCTGACCTGTTCATGAGATCAAAGTTACATGATCACACATACCCGGAGGAAGTTAAAATTTCAAATATCAGCTTGATCAAAGCCTTCTGTGGCCCCAAAAAGTTTTCAACGGTAGCATCAATTCCTACTGTTTTCAGTGATGTGGTCCACTTTAGCTTTGGATATGCAATTTTTTGGCTCATTTCCTAGAATGACCTAAAAATTTAGATGGATGCGTCGATTTAAGAAATATATTATCACGGGGCCCACATAAATTTCGCACATCAAGAAATTCTGTTGCTTGAGATTAGGTGAGACCCTGGCCAGACCCAACATTATCACGAGGCCCACTTAAATTTCGCACATCAAGAAATTCTGTTGCTTGAGATTAGGTGAGACCCTGGCCAGACCCAAGACTTTGCAGCCATTACCATGGGCTCACCTTGATGTGCGTATTCTGTATCCACTCCACTCCGTCCATCCATTTTTACAGATTATTTTAGAGCATGATCCCAAAAATTAAGAAGATCCAATTATCAGGTGGACTTATAGTCCAAGAAACAGTGGTGATTGAAGACCCTATCATTAAAAACTTCTTAGGGCACAAATTAATGTTTCCATAGATTTTATTTGCCATCCAATCTGTTGATAAGTTCGGAAAAAGCAAATATCAGCTTGATCCAAAACTTTTGTGGCCCACTAATGGTCAATCCCAATCCCCACTATTTCCTATGGTATGGTCCACCTGATAATTCGATCTGCTTCATTTTTGCATATTACCCTAAAATGATTTGGACATGTATTGAAATATAATAGACTAATGTAATAACCAAAATATTAGTATGCATCCACCTGACCAACCCCACCGAGCCCACTTGGGTTGGGCTTGGGTTGAGAATTCTCAACTGGATATTGGGTTGGGTTGGGTTAGGGTTGAGGTATAGGAACCTTGGGTCGGGCTAGGGTTGAGCACCAACCTGCCCGACTTTCAGCCCTAGTTCTGAAGGGCCCTGCTTGCAAAATCCCTGAAAGTTTTGGGAGCAAAGATACAGCTTGGTTTTGGATCCAATAAATCCTTGATCTGTGCACTTTGACAATGGGATCTGGACCTTCCAGTTAGCGGACCACTCTTTGATGAGCAGTAACCTAAAAATCAGGCTAATTGGAAGTTTAGAACTATCCAATCCTTCACCCATTTTTTTTTTTTTAACACTCAAAAGAAGTCTATAGCAACAGGTTAGAAGAAAAACGGTCTACAAATTGAATAGTATGAAACAGCCAACGGCGGCAATTCATCCATTAATCATCCTTGAGGCCACCTGTCAGTTGGACGGTTCATATTGATCAACACATCCACCAATCTAATCAGTGATCACCAACCATTTAATTAATTGTCCTGAACAGACCAGATCCAGCCTCTAGACAAAATGATATGATCAAGAGTACAAACGCCTAACAGCTGTGGATGCTTTAACGTAGGGACGGACTTAATGGTTCAAGACCAAGCAGAATCTGGTCTCAATGCTCCATAGCGGTAGAGCTTGCTCACAACAACAGAGAAGATGAAAGGAACCCCAAGCTCAACTAGCTTGCCTGTAGATATGGTCTTCTGAAAATAGTTCAAGTATAAATAAGAGCGTTTTTTCTTGTAAATGGGAAGTCAGTCTTTCTTCCCATTCTTTCCCTCATTGCCCTTCAAGAAACGGGAAAACCAAATGGCCGACGATTTTGGGTGCCTTGAGAGCCCGTTCTTGTAGTCCACGTACACTATCCCGAAACGCTTCGTATAACCTTGTGCCCATTCAAAGTTGTCCAGCAAGGACCATGCAAAGTACCCCCGAATGTCAGTTCCATCCCTATTCAAGCAATGTCCGTGATTTTATTTTATTTTATCAATTAATTCTAGAGATGAAATGCAATTCATATGTATGTTCTTGTATGCACAGGAAAATATGGGTATTTGTGCATATATAGAAATGAGAGGCCGAGTTCTCTATTCGTCCCTGTTCAGAACTAGTTTGTAGATGTGGGGCCCATGGTTGCTCAATCAAAGCTATTGATCTGACAACCCCCCAATCACCGCCCCCCCCCAATAAAAAATCTCCCAAATTGCAAGACCCTAGCCATCGAATCTTTGGCCTTTACGGTTTGTTCGTGCAGTTCTTTTTAACTATTTATTTGCATGCCAACAGCAGGAAGCCTAGAGTTGACTAATTGAGAGGATGTTCTGGGAATGGTCCATCCACGATGGGAGCTGTCAGTTCAATGGCTTGGATAGACAACCATGGGCCCAGCGAATAGGGAACTCAGTGTCATAAAAATTGTCAACACAAACATAAAAGACGATTTAAACTTCATACTTTTCTACTAGTGACTTACATGCTCATTTACATACATGAGTAAATGGGGATATGCATACATGACATCATATATATATGAGAAGATAAGTAAACATATACACAGACGTAATGTGTCATGATGAAATTCATATTTTTTATTGTAATGGATTATCTAAATGTTAGTGCATGCCTTGCATATGTTCACTTGGGAACTGATGGGGATCAAAGCCAAAAACAATCATAGCTTTGATTCCAATCCAGCAAAAACACGGAACAAACCCTCTCCATATTCTAATGGCTTGGACAGATTATATCTTCACATCGACAACTTCCATTGCATTCAATCCACCAAAAAATAAAAAGCAATATAGAACAAAAGAATTAAGTAAGATTGAAGATGGTAGTTTTGTGGAGTCTCGCCTACAGAGGTAACTGCCCCAAATAGGGGTGTAACTCAGGTGGTTTGGGTTGGTTGAGGGTAAACCTGAACTCAAAAGGATCAAACCTGCAACCTGACCTGACCCAAATTCCAACCCAAGGTGCCGAACCCGAATTCCTCTATACTCGACCTAACCCTATCTGACTCGATCCTACCCTATCCAAATATATGTGATTATTCCCAGCCTGAGCTAACCTGACCCAAAATTTCTCAACCCGAACCCAACCTGATTTCAAATCGGATTAGCATTTTCCAACCTGAACCCAACTCAAGGACCTTGACAACCCGACCTGAACTTTGGTTTGGTCAATCAGGTTCAGGTTGACCTGAACCCAAGTTGCAGCCCTATTAAGGAATCCTACACTTTTAAGGTTCTAGAAGAGTCTTCACTTCTAGATCTTTGATTTCTTTAGTGAGATTATATAAGCAAATGCCTGAACTAGAATATGTAATTGATATGGAGCTTGTACTATTATAGGGGATGTTCAGTACCCATTCTTATTGCACCTTTCGTGGAGTCAATACACTACTTGCTATTGATGTCTGCTTCAATAACTAACTGAAGAGCTACTGCAACACCAATCAAAATTACTGTTGTAGCTACTGGACAACAGAATGGATTTTGGTGAGGATTTCACTCCCAAGGAACTATAATTGTAGGAATTCATTAGAAAAACTTTTTTTTTTTCTTTGAAAGTTATTAGAAATTTTTTTTTTTTTTTTTTTTTTAAATCACATATTCTCAAAATCATCATAAATCTGTCCATAAGAGTTCCATGCGTATTGCTTTATCGCCATAAAGCATGTCCCACTTATGATAGAATAACCAAATCTTAAAGACTATTGTTTCATTTAAAAACTAGTAGATATGGCCAGTGCTTGGAATATTGATAATACTGGCCGATATTATCGATATTGCATGTTAGCGATATGAAATCGATGGGTAATAACAAAAAAAAAAAGAAAAAAGAAGCCCAGATTCCTGAATATTGGCGATGGTATCGCAAAGTACCGACAATGTTGACATTTTTTTATAAAGCTTTTTACAATGTATTCACACATATTGACGATGCCTCACAAGAAATGCACACTGCCCTTCCCACAAACCATCGAAAACTGAATTTTTTCCCTTTCTTCTTCAAAACTCTCTCTTCTAACTTGTTAGGTGGTGGATTTCGGTCCATCCTTTGCTTGGATTTGAGAGAAAAACCCACATTCAAAATCAGAATCAAGATTTTCTTGCATTTGGAGCCATTTCTCATTCGGTAAGTAATTTTTTGTTTTGATCATTTTTTAAAATCATATAAAATAAGTGTGAAATCATCACAAATCCTTGACTGCATGGAAAATCAAGGATTTAAACATTCGATTTTGAGATTTGAGTGTAGGTGGCCTAATTTGGGGAAAATTCGAAAATTTCCCAAAATTTCCCAAATTGCTTGTAATGTTGCACTCCAAACATGAAATCAAGCATGTATGAGGCTTGAACTACTAATTTGTTAACTTTTTTTTTTTTTTTTTCAAATTTCAGAAAATAAAAATTATTTTTTAATTAAAAATAATTAAAAAACTCTTATTATTTTCAAAATTTCCCTTCAACCAACGACCAATTGAAAGCAATTTGGAACTATTTAGGAGTGTTTGATGAAATGATCATCACATATACTCTAATTTTTATATTTGAGTGTAGGTGGCCTAATTTGGGGGAAGTTGGGGAAAATTCAGAATTACCCAATTTCTCTCAAATTGCTTGCAATTTTGCACTCCAAATATAAAATCAAGCATGTATGAGGCCTGATCTACTGATATGTTAAGTCCTCATCAAATTTCGGAAAATAAAAATTATTTTAAACTGAAGTATCTTAACTGGTACCATTCTACTATGACCTGGGCACAATACTGTCAATTTGTGGAGCAATAGTACTACTCCCAACCCCGTTGAGATGGAGACGATGATTACAAGCCACCATACAACTCTATGTGGGTGTAGGCCATAGCTAGTCACATCATTCATAGTTATATTTCTCAATTTCTACTTCTTTTAATTTTGAATGAATTGGTTGTGTTTCCATACATGCCTTCTTACATTTAGAAATGTTATGAGTTCAATTGAAATATAGTTGCATTAGTTCAGTCAGACAACACATAGTTTATGACCTTATACAAAGGAAACCTATTATGTGAACTTTTTTTTTTTTTTTTTTTTTTTTAAAATTATTATTTGAAAGTGTGTATTAAGGTCTTTTTAAAACAATCTTGAAGTTTCATTGAAAAATTCAACCAATTTCTCAATGTTTCACCATGTTTCTCAAAAAGTGCGATAAATTACCTGATACAAATGATATATTCAATGCGATAACCAATAAGTATCTATATCCCAAGAGTGCGATACGTAACGCGACACTAATATTGCGAATAATGGATATGGCATGTGCAATGTACATAAAGAGAGAGGAAGTGGTCCGCAAGGCGTGGGAGAGAGGAAAGAGCAACAATTGTAAAAAGCAGGAAGCATGTGGTTCGACCCTATAAGTTACCTAAATGCCAACCTTTCCCATGTCCTCTAATAATCATAGTTTTACCAATTCAAAAAACTAATTGCAAGCAAGTTTGCCCCTAGCAGCTCTCATGATATATACATAAGATATTCCTAAGTTATTGTAACAGCCCGGATTTTTGCCAACCTGGAATTAGACGTCCTTAGGCAATGGGCCGCTCCTAACACCTTATTAACTTGTCAGAACTGAATCCCACAAATTGCTCTAAAATTGCTTACCCATTTCCTTCACAAATCCAACCCTTCACCACCTTGTTCTTTCAATTTTCCTAAGTACTTTCACCCTAGACACTATCTTAAACTAGCTAAGTAGTATAACTTGGATCACCTTATATACAAACTACAAAGGCCTGAGTACCACCTCGACCAGAAATCACTTAGGATTAAATCCTTTAGAAATGAGACAAAGTAACTAAGTGCTAAACTAGATTAGCTACGAAATCCATTTGAATCGCTTTAAATACGATCTGCAAGACCCAAAACTTGTAGAATCATTGACGCTAGGTTACCCTAAAATCTAGGATCAATCTCATTACCCTTTGCTCTCCACTTACTTTTGAGCATCTCAAAACTCCGTGTTGTCGATTCTTAGACCGCACACGGGAGTCCGAATAATTCGAGGTTAAGGACTTAGGACCGCCTGCTGGGCTTGACAACCGTCTCGGAAATCAAATCCAGACAAAGGTGTCCCACAGTGGTACACGTTTTTACGCTTGAGTCCGGAGCGAGAGAGTGTGAAAACACTTGTTTCTTTACAAAATAAATATCTTGAATAGTAATCTGAGACTCGTCAAGCTTAAACACGATCAATATTAAGCAACAGCAGCCGTCAAAATCGACCAAATTACACCCTTGGATGAAAATGTATGATGTGATAGTCTCAACTACGAGGATACATAGCGTTCATTCGCGATGCCTCTCAAACCACTTACTTATGATTAGGAAAAATTTCATAAACATTTACATGTACTCGGAATCTCCGATCAAGATCCACTGACCGTTGAACTGAAACTGGTCCGCCACGCGTGATCTAGAAATCCGACTGAAATGAAAACTTAACTAAACGTATATCTAGTGTTAGTGAGCTTAAGTCCGACCTTTAGCTTAAGGAGGCCCGCCAGAAGTCCTCCGTTGAGCTGAAACCAGCCCACTTTGGCTAAAACCCAAGTATACCTTGTTCCCAAGTCTATTTCGGTGAGTTTTTAGGCTATATAAGGACCTTAAACCCTCTCCCATTTCAGCCATCCGAATTTGAGAAAAAACCCTAGGGAAAGAGAGAGAAAGTGTGGAAGATGTGGGAGAATCTCCCTGCCGTGCTTCCCTGCCGCTCCACGAGTTCCACCGCTCGGTTTTAATCGCTTTCCCAACGATTCTAGCTCCGTTTCTAGGTAAGAAACCCTAATCCTAATCTGTTTTGGGGTTGTATAAGTTGTAGGTTATGAAATAGCTAACCTATTTCGTTCTCTAGGTTGTCAAACTGCCGAATACAGAAACTTAGCAATTCTATCGACTCCGTTTCGATTCTACGATAAAAGGTGCGGACTTTAGGTGTATACGTTATGGTTTTCAACGCTTTCAATGTCAGATAATGATAGATTCATGATCTGCATGCAATTGCACATGTACAAAGTACTTTCTGCTTTCTGTTTCGATTAAAGATGTAGATTATGGAATTTTACATATTCTAGGTATTCGTAGAAAATACCGTATACGTATAAATTTTGGAAATGTATTTGACATGATTATTTGTTGTATGAATATACAATATACGGATAAAATACTTATTTGGCGAAAAGATTCGCCCAAATACATGTTTTACTAATATACACTATGTATGTAGAAATACTGTATTGTAGAAAGTACTGTATACATATATATTTTAGAGATGTGTTTGTCATGATTATTTGTTGTATAAATATACTATATATGCGTAAAATATTTGTTTAGCGAAAGGACTCGCCCTAATACATGTTTGTTAACATACACTAAGTATGTTGAAATAGTGTATGTTAAGTGTTTGTGAAAATGCTTGTGTGAGTGTTTGGATGTTGATGCCTTAGGAGGGTGTTGAGATGAGATTCTCAACTACCTTAGAGACATGTATGATTTCCTCCACGAGGTTGTTCACTTTAACCACTTATGAAATATATGTGTTTGTATTCCTGTTTATATAGTGCTTCATAACATGCTTATAACATGCTTTATAATATGCTTTATGATATGCTTGTTAACATGCTCAACTGATTGTATGATTTTATTTATGTAATGCGTATGTTTAAAATTCATAATTACGTTGTTTGATCCGTCATGGGTGATGGGGGAGTGGAGCAACGAGTGCGTGTAACAGCCCTGGCAGCCCTAAATGGATAGTACCAAACTTTGATTGTATGATTTGTATCTTGATCCATTACTGCTTTAACTATCGGTAATTGAATGTGATTGGGGCTATGATTATAGTCCAGGCAATCGGTAACGGGATGGAATTAAAATATTCGTGGTTTGTGATTCATTTCCACGTGAGATGTGCTCGACGAACTCGAGTCGTACTTCGGTTGGCGATAGTGGTTGGCCACACGAAGTGCTTATGCGCTTCATGTCGTTCAACTTGTTGTGCGCTCGAGCTAGCCGAGCTCGTCAAGTAACCCGATCTGTCTAATGTGTGTTCACCATGTTTGGGCCTTCATTGCTTGAACCTAGGGTACTAAACTTACCAGTGAAATCCCGTTAACCATGGTACCTCGATCCGCTTAAGACTCATGAGCCGGGCATGGTGGTATGGGACACCGTGGTCGAGCCGTAGAATCATCGGCCTCTGGCCCGGGGCCACATGCCTCCCGTAGTGACCAAAGGTGAACAACCGGACTCGTGAGCCGATTATGGTGGTATGGGACACTATATTCGAGGCTATCGACACCTACGGCGAGAGCCGAATACGGTGAGACCTGTATTCGTCTTGTGCGACGGGAAAAAACGATGAGTCCTTCGTAGTGTCTTCGAGTATACTCTTAGGTCTGTGATTGGCGACGAGCCCTTCACAGCAACTAGAGCATGAGTTGGGCCAAGTACGGTGAGACCTGTATTCGAGCTGATAGCCAGCGATTGAGTCGAGTACGGTGAGACCTGTATTCGAGCTAACGGCCAGCAATTGAGCAGCATACGGTGAGATCTGTATCCGTGCTGACGGGCGACGAGCCCTTTGTGATGCCTTTGCGATGCCTCTTAAACCATAATATCGTATGAGATTATCTAGGAGTGACGACCTTGGAATGGATCATGTTTGGGAATGATACAAGGGAGGTACCTTAGTTTCCCAATACTGTTGTTTGAAATAGACTAATAACAACTTGGTAATCATGCTCATCATAGCATTGCATGTGCCTGGTAGATGTGGGGCACTGAGGGATGAATGCATGCGCGAACGTAAGATGGTGTCGCTGAGGGTGGTTTGGCAAGGGCATTCATCATGACTGCATTCATACTTGCATTAATAAGAGTATTTAGAATTGTTTGATTGTACTGCTTTATCATTACTGCTTGACTGAATTGATAACATGTTAACCTATGCTTTCTTGTTCCACTGAGTTGATCACTCACTCCCACGTTACGGGACGGTGTTGTACACCAACCAGATTTGTTGAGTTTCGAGGTGATGGCGATGCTTATGAAGCAGAGCCCGGACCACTACTATGATGATTGAGGAGGAGTTCTCCTACATATAACTCTCTGACAGGTCTATGAAGACCTGGTAATGTATTGACGGGGCTATAGTACTTGGGATAGAAGACATTACACTTCCTCACATTTGGTAAATTTTAGAATTGTACTTGTAATTATTTAACCTGGTAACATTATCACACTCTGGAGACTCACCACAGTTTTCATATTTTATATGTCTATCACAGATCTTAAACTTGCAATTTAACTGTCTCTGGAGTATGATATATTGTTTTGGCTTAATCTCACTCATGTTCAATGCACGAATACAGTCAACATTCAATCATCATTCATTATGTTGCATAAGTGATGTTTTGGAACTCGGGAGTTGAGTTATTACTCGACCCCCGATTTTTGGGATGTTACAGTTATCTCAACTTGTTTTGCATTAAAAAGAAGAAGGCAAAACTAGATAAACTAACTAAAGAGTTCAGATAGAAACCACTACTAAATAGGGAATATTCTACACAACCATGTTGAATGCATAGGCTATATGGATACATGAGAAATGATCTAGTGTTCTCAGAGCACAAAGAGTTCTGCTGCTTCAAGTTGCACCAGGACCATTAAATGGTCCATGTGATTGATCTAGACTGTATCTCATGGATCAAATGGATAGAACAATAGGCTTTATGAGCACTTTGATCAAATGGATGGAGGGCTTGGGAGCACATACATCAAATGGATCGAGGGATGTATCTCATCAAAAATTTCTCTTTATTAAATTAATGGCATCCCAAGATGTTCTTTCAAGATCTCTAAGTATCTTTGGCAAGGTGATCCTCTTTCCCCCCTTCCTTGATCTTTGCTGAAGAGGCTTAAGCAAGCTTATTGAATCTATGGGAGGTAAAGGTCTCATAAAGAACTTCAAGGAGGTGCCATCTATAGTTTGCCAATGATACAATAATTTTTCAACACCAAAATGAGTTAGATTCAAGTTATAAAGCTCATGTATGATGTCTCAAAGCAACATTGAGCATCTGGGTTAACTTCAGAAAAAAATGCCACAGTTGGTGTAGCATCCTCACCATCCTTAGTTTGCAAGGTTTCTTTGACTATGTATTGCAAAGTGGAGACTATTCCTATGAAACATCTTGTTTTACAGCTTGGGGCTAACTCGAGGGTTCAGTCCAGTTGGGAGCCAATGGTGGAAAGGTTCAAGAAGATATTAGCCACTTGAAGAAATCTTATTTACCTTTAGGAGGCCAAATCACTCACATAAAGTCAACTCTCGCCGAATCTTCCTAGTATCCCTCATTATTTTGTGAAAAGGATTGAGGGATGCAATATTTAGAGGGAAATGGAGAAAGAATTAGATTGTGGGAAAACAAGTTCAGCAAGATTGTAAGAACAAAGAAATTTCCATACGAATGGAGGAAAAGTACCATGATACTTATTTGCAAGAGAAGATGTGCAAAGCTGCACTAACTATCGCGGATTAGTCGTACTATGAAATTTTGGTAGAGTGATTGAGCAAAGATTAAGGAATGAGACAAATGTATCAGAAAATCAGTTAAGCTTCATGCCAAGGAGTGTGAACGTAAGGACCACTCATGGAGAGATAAGTGAGTTTCCAATTATAGCAGGCATGTCAGGGGCTGGCGTTGAGTCCATATCTTTTTTGTATTGGTTATGAACAACTTCACTGGGCATTTATAGGATGAGGTCCCATGGTGTATTTTGTTTTGACACAACAGTTTTGATTGATGAGACAAGGGAAAAACACAATGCTAGAGCCTAGAACTGTGAGGGAGCTCAAACCATGTGGAATCGCTAGCAATAAAGACAGTCTGAATCTTATCAAAGATTCAGGACTTTCGGGGATCATCATCAAGGTGTTCTCAGAGCACCATAGAATCAATATCTAGGTCTAGGCCAACTCCTTGAAAGCAGAAATTAAAGGTCTGATGTCTTTGTGTTTGACTTCTTTCAATCTTATCCCTAGATTCCTTGTATGTTTGTCATACTTATCCATTGCCTTAATTGATAATGGCCCCCTTCTTTTTCTCTAGAAAATTGTACTGTTACACACGCACATGCACACACATAGGCCTTAAAAACATGCAATTCAACCTGGGGAGCTGCACGAGTCAATTGGTCCATTGGATGGATGGGCCACCCGGTAGGATTTGGGGATTCCACAGTCCAATCAGACCACTCGATTGATCCAGATCTGTCATCAAACCCTTCATTTGATCCAGATCCTTAATCAGCCATGTCTGGACCCTTGATGATGTCCATATATTCAATTTGGACAATTGTATGACCCAGATATCCAATATGGACAACTGGATGGGTCAGATATTTAATCAGAACCCCTGGACGGTACTGATTTTCAACCAAATGGGCCTCATCTTCAATCAATCAGCAATGGGACCATGGTATGCCAAAATGGCAATGGCCGTTACGTAATGGTAACGGTCATAACCGTTATGCGTTACGGGGCTGAAATGGCTGTAAAAAAAAATGACCCATGAAAAAAAAAAAAAAAAATACCGTAATGCCCATTACAGCCCATACCGTTACAGTAATAGTGGTGGTCATTACAGCCACCGTTACCGTTGTGGAAAACCTTGAATGGGACTGCTTATGTTCTCCCATTGGATAATTGGATGGTCCTGCATCACACAAATAGTAAACCTAGCTCATATTTTACCAGGTTTATTTTTCATATATGTAAACCTATGTGAATTGACACTTTCATATGTATATGAGAAGACAGAATTACACACACAAAGACATGGCATGCATTCATATACTACAGCACAACTTGGCCATGGACACACATCAGTGATAGACATAGAATGTGTCAAAGAAGATCTCGAAAAACCATGAAGCGAGACATGCTACGATTGTATAGAAGTTCATTATGTTGATACTGGATAGGTATATTGTTAGAATACGGCATAGTATGCTATGTACATACAAAGAACAAAAATAAAAAGGGGGACATTCAGAATATTCTTGCTTTCAGAGTTGATGCAGCAAGGACACTTTCTTTTGTTGTAACTCACTAACTCCTAGCATCTTATAATTCTTCTTTTTATAGTATTAGAACACCATGCATAGTTCAGACTTTAAACATAGCTCATTCATTAGGCATAATCTGGTTATTTTAATGGATATAATGAGTGAGCAACCCCCAAATTGCAGTTAAAGACAATTCAAGTCCAACTTGAAAGTAACTAATTGCAACTTGGAGCCCAATCCCTCAATATGAGTGCTAATAGAACATTTCGTACCCTTGTTTCACATGACTAATTACTTGCATTTCAATCAGATATTGCATTGAAATGCACTCTTAGGGGATGTGTGGATCCTGTGAAACACAGATCTCAGTTTATGTGATTCCTTTTCTGTGTACATGACATTCCAGGTTTTAGTTGGGAAATGCAGGAATCACAAAAGCAGCATTGAAATCACTCGTAGGGAACTCCCAAGGACGTGGGAACCAGCCAACCAGGTGCAGGTGGACATGTTGGAAACAAACATAATTTACACCTTCCTGGGAAATGCGGGGCTGTGAAAGACGTTCCACAGCAAGCGAACAGGTCCTAAATCTCCTGGATATTTTTGTAATGACCCAGGGTTTTGTATGCCTTCATGTACACGCATATGTGTACACTTGCATTCATCCAAGCATACAGGTATAGATCCATCAATTCATCAATGTATTCATGTGTACAAGCATCCATAAATCTGTGCTAGTTGTGACCATTGAAATGCATGATCGATCTATTTAGTGTTAGCCATTGATCTGTGTAATTAATAGTTAGAGAATTTTACATATAAATGTGTATATTTATATGTTGACTCGTACCACTCGTACTCACAAGACCACCCGCTAAATCATAAACTAGCCCAAAATTTAACCGTCGAGACAACACTAAACCTATCTGATCATGACACATGACCCGTGTGCAGAAACCACTCACTTATAACCTTTTGTTACACTAAAAATCTGCCCAAACAAGATCACCCACTTGTACACCAATCAGCCCATTCTAAACCATTCAATCTTGAGTTATAATGAACCGTAACAAACTCATAAAGTTAAAGATCAATCCGCCTTCATTTGATCCATGATTTCGACTTTAGACTAGCATCATTAAGGACCATTAAACCCATATTTCAGATCCACACCTTGAGCCATGTGATAACATGCCTAAACCGTTCAAAATGATACAACCACGAAGATGAATCAATCCCTCGATTCATATCCTAAACCAACTTGTGCAAATCCTCCAATTCCATCATTAATTTTAGGTCACTCGTACATCTATCTCCATATCCGCTCGTATACTTGCCCATTCATCAAACCAACCTTAGAGATGCCTAATTAGCCTTAGATCTAGTAATCTAACCGGCCATGCCATCATTGGATCACTCCAACATAACAAACTTTCCCTAGGACCATCCAAACCATACTCGTACTCGTCTATCCATGATTTTAAACCATCAATTTTATTTCTTACCCTTGTGTGATCATTTTCGACCGCTTAAGTTTAATTCTAATGGCTACAGATACATCGACCAATCATCCAATGATTTTCATGGTGTACACACTCCTACTAGACCTTTCTCAAAAACTCATTTTTAGGTACTTGACGGCAATGAAAATTTAACCATAGATTACTCGACCCAATTGAATAGCACATCCTCAATGTCCACCTAGATCACAATATTTGACCATACATCAGAACTTTTCATCATATTCGCTAGATGGCCCACCCAAATATCGGACAAAAACCACCAATACGATCCTCACAATTTCCCCAATGAATCTATCGAAGTACTTATAGCGTCAGGCCATGTCTGGGCCTATTTCAGGAGCTCGAAGGCTTTCGAGGAAGAATCCTCCGGTTCCATGGTTTTCTAAAACTAAAAATACATTCATACACCCATCCGTACCCTACACTGTACATCCTCCGCTCTACAAATCACAATCCAGCAATCGATTCGTAAAATTGACAATACACCTACTTCCTGACACTTCAAAGAATCTTGTGGACTACTTGTTTCTAAGATAATCTGACCGTTCATTTTGAAATCAATTCCTTTTCAACCATTTGATTAAAGATAGACAATTGAACCGTTTCTTCGACAATCCAAACCATTCATTAGGTGGACCACCCAAGTATTCAAGCTTCGAAAGGTGCGCATTTCTCGATCCAATCGAAAATCACGTGTAGATCCTATGTGGCACTAACGCACTTTTAAGTTAAAAGAACCAACAACGGACGACACTAGAACACGATCGGTTCCTTCTTTGGCGCCTTGTGATTGGCAAGAAGCAACGACTCCAAAAGAACCCACCAAATAAGCATCATCTGAACTGTCCATCCACAAACCCTGTTGATCTCACGCTGTGATGAGAACCCAACCCGAAATAACAACCATTACTACGAATGCACAAGATGTTCTCTTTCTTCTCCAACAATCCCGAAACTAGATGCAATGGGAGACCACTAAATCTCAATCGTTCATCTAGTTGTCCATCTGTTTAACGCCATCCCAGCAAAAGCATGCTGCCGAGAACCACACGATCGAGAAACCAGCAACGCAAACGCATCTCTGTCTTTTCCGGCAGCAAGCGGTGGTAAGAAAAGTCTTCTCTGGAACCCACTAGCTAGACCCCATTGAACGTCCAAGAATCCTTCATCCTAAGCACCATCAAAACTATCCAAACTATCCAACAGAATTGGCTTGTTGAGATCTGTCCAATGCAATGATTTTCCATTAAAATTGGTCGTCTTCTCGACTAAAACTCGTTACATAATCCTTTATCTTGAGATATAAAGCGACCAATTCATAGACCATTTAGAACCTGTGTGAGATGACCGATTAGATCAAACCTAACGTAGTTGGATTAAACAACCCAATCAAATACCATGTGAAAGAGAAACTGTTGTTGAGAATTTCTAGCGAAAACCTCCTCTTGTATCTAGGAGACTTGAATCAGAGAGAAAGTGACCGGAGAGGGAGAGAGGTGATGAGAGTGTTTTAAAACCCCATCATTCATGAGAATAAGATCATTCCAGCAATCCATCATGTGAGAGAGAGAGAGAGAGAGAGAGAGAGAGAGAGAGAGAGAGAGAGAGAGAGAGAGAGAGAACGCTATGTAGTTGGGGCTGAGATTGGGTGCCTTTCGAGTCAATGATCGGGTTGAGCTATCGTCGCAACTCAGTGAGTAGTCACGAACAATTTTTCATATATTAAATTATTTTTCTACACGTTATCTTCTTGTTTTGTTTAATCCGTTGATTTGTAAAAGTTTAAGCTTACATGATATTAGTTCCTCTAAATCGTTGGTGAATGAAGTAATTCCATTACTAATATGAAAATATGGAAGTTATGGTTTGGTATGGACAGGAATCATATATGTGTAATTTTTTTTGAAATTCTACGGGTTTTTGTGTAAATTCTTGAAAGATAAGGATCTGAATATAATTTATATTGTTCTAACTAGGTCAGGAATCCTTTTGCATTTAAAATCCCACATTTTTCTTATTTGATCGCCCAAAAACCTACCCTATTTAGCCCAATACCTGAAATCACACACTAGAATTTGAAATTCGGACAATCCAAGGGTTTTGTGTAATTTTAGATAAAATTCAGATTTGATGCTTTATTTATTTATTTTTACCCATGAATTATTGCTCGAAATTCTAATTTATTGCTTTAGATTCTCGAATTGGTTCTCCAAAATACATATGTATGATGATTTCGGAAAAATATTTAATTTAATACGCACGTTGTAAGTCATGAGGTGTAATTGGTTATTGGAAAACTAATTGAGATAATGGATCTCTACCATATACCCTTTGGGCGGGTGAGCATGTCAGGATTGCAAAAGGTTTCCACTGCCATGCTCGGTAAGAGAAGTTTGTTATTACCTGACCATATGAAATGGTCCTTCACCAGTGAGTCCTTTGGATGGGTGAGTATGAGTGCAAAAGATTTCCATTGCTAGTCGAAGAGTGACATTTGGAAGGGTGAGCATCATATGAAAGGTTCCCGTTGCTAGGCTAGGTGTTGTATAGGGAAAGGTTGGCCAGCTGGATTAAAGGAATTACGAGGACTCTAATAATTGATTGGACTGAGATTGATGTGATAATATTGTGTTCTTTGCATACCATACATTCTTTTAAGCATAAGAAGTTACGTTTTTGTATTTGATTTCGATTACTTTAATTTTCATCTTACGCTATTTTGAAATTATATTAGCGATAAATTGTGCGTGGCTATCTCACCAGGCTTTGTAGCTCACTCTTTGAGAATATTCAATTTCAGGTGCAGAGCTTCCCAGAGGAGGAAGAATATTAGAGATTTAACTCCATAGTTTATTTCCTTTTATAGCTGAAGAACCAATGTAAAAAGGTCTTAGTAGTTGACCATTTAGTTAATTGTCAAACAGTGGATTAGTAGTTTAGTGAGTGGTGATTGACTATTAAACGTGAATATTATGATCGTGATGATGATTTAATATAGATTAGATTCATTGTATTAAGCAATGGGCGAATGTGAATGTGATTGTGATGATTAAATTACGTACTCTATTCATCTCACACCCTGTAACTCGGGACCAAAGTTACTATACTCAGGTGCTGGATTTTTGGGCATGACAATTTTTATGTGCATATATAGATAGTATAATAGAATTCAATACTGTAATTTCTGTAGGAAGAAATGTTAGTGCATTGGTTCTGTTACATTTTCTTTATACTAAATCTTGTTTCCATGTCTGAATCCAAGAAGTGCCCATGTCAAAGCCACATACACTCATGTGTATGCATGCATTACTTTAAATACATGTATACACATGCAAAAGCACATTAGTGACTAGATTATTAGTGAAAAGGGGCAAAAGTATGTACATGCATACACATACACACTGAGAGGAAACCAAAATGACCACAACGCACCTGATTGATTGAGCAACTGCAGCTAGATATCCCTTATAATAATCTACTCTCTTCTTATCATCCAACGCCTCAGGGACTGATGATGTTTCGGAGTCTTCTTCATCCATGCCTGTAGATAAAGTAGAGAAGAATTTCAGAACTTACAAAAATGACACTGCATATGATAAAACTAGTTAATTTGCTGCGAAACTTGTTGATCGTAATAAACTTGTTTATTGTAATCAACCTATGTAAGAGACTATTTGATAATACTTGGTTGTAATCAACCAACTTAATAATCTATCACATTGCGCCTGTGGGAGTTTTATGCTCTTATTGCCGGTCCCCAGCCTGGATAAAGGAGAGGTTAAGTCAGGTTGGCAGGCGCATCAAACTTATGCCATAACTTCCAACATGAACGCGAACAGAAAAGGATTCAAGCAGCCGACCCCAATTAGTTGGTATAAGGCTTAGATGATGGTAAGTTACTTTGCTCAGAAATTGTGCAAGCTAATTCGGTTTAAATGACTGGACCATGGACTGACTGAGTGGATTATTCTACAAAGTGGTTGAGTTCTTTGATGACTCAGCTGCATTAAAAACATGGAAAACAGAACACAAATTTCCAAGTGTAGCCTGGGTTCTAAAACCATGATCAAGTACCTTTCGTCTTTATCATCCAATGGCATAAACATCACATCTAGAATTTTGGCAATGGAGAAAAGCAAGCTATGAAGGTGCAAAAGATAATTTGTATACGAAGCTAAATCTATCCAATATGACTAGGATCATCCGAGATTTCAAATGGGTCCAACCTTTCTGGTGCAAGTGACTTTGGCATAAGGAAGATGATTCAGCAACTTGTCATCTAGTCTCCAAATGCCTCTTATTATAAGAATACTTCCCTTGATTTTGGAGGGAACTTTCACCAACTCACCTCACACAAACATGAGGCATCAGACATGGTGACTCTGAGAGACCCAACATGCCAACATCCCCAACAGAGTTACATAGTAACATCAAAACATTGTATTATTTAATAAGCAGTAGCTCATAAAAACATAACATATAGGAAAAAAAAGTAATCTAGATTAATATAAATGAATGGACTATATATAAAAATAACTGAAAAAATATAAATTGAGATATTTTCCAAATGGTGGTGTCGATGTGTCCGACACATATCTGACCCAGAATTCTTTTGAAAAATGGATCTGAAAGGTTGAAACATTGTGGCTTCTTCAGGATTGGTTGAAGATGCATTAATCTAATATTTATTTTAGTTTATGATAGGTCTGTATATACTTACCGTTCTCAGTAACATATATTGGTGGATTGCCATATCTTTCAGCTATGTAATTGAGAAGTTTCCGGATGCCCCAAGGAACTATATAAAGCCATTCCGACGCAGCCTGCCATAAAAGGAAGTTGCTCAATATATTGTAGATGATTGACATTGAAAGCATTTGGTCATTCTACTTTTTTGAGATAAAGGTCGTTTCAGCCACTGACCAAAACTAGTCCATACACCCTTTTTTTTTTTCTTTTTTTCTTTTTTCTTTCCTTCCTTTTGAGAGCTAATGAGAACTTGTCAAGAAAGAAAAAGGAATCATAGAGGGATGAGGGACAAGTCACCAATAAAACAAGGGAAACAACCGAAACCTCCCTGTGCGTAAGAAAAATTGATGGAAACCTCCATGATTCCTTTTGCATGGACAAAAATTGCAATAGAGATCACCCCAACTTCCTTTATATTTAACACAGCTGAATTTTATCACCTACTACTTCATATAAAGAGAGGAGCAAAGAAAGGGTAGAAAACACATTAGCGAAAAGGGAGATGGTCATACTAAGCAGTGATACTGTAATTGGTTTTAACTAAATCCAATGATTCAAAGTGAATCCCATGGAAAAGAACAAGATTACAATTAAATCCACAATGATAAGAGTCCTATAAAGTAGTTCGCTAACACATAGAATGTTGTTCCAAGACTGGTTGATAGATTACTCATATCTTACCTATTAAAGGCAAATGAAATAAAATTGCAGATAACATTGTGACATGATGACATCTTCCCAATGTATCATTCCTGTATGCTGTATGCAGATTGTCACTATATCAAAATGCTATGGGAATTCATAAATGACTAAATTCTTATGTCAATTTCTAGTATATGGTTGATTTGCCCAAATCCTGTTTTTCATATTTCCAAGTACATTACGTCCTCGTCTCTTTCTAAAAGGAAGAAGAAGAAAGAAAGAAAGAAAAACACCCTTGCGATATGCGGTGGATTCTATCTATAGACCCCATAAGATCTACCATTAGATTCAACCTTTCGAACATTGATAGCAAGTGATTTAGAAGTTGACCAGGACTCAACAATTGGTAAAACCAAACAGATTTTTAAAGCCATGCCATTGATCCCAAAAGGAATGAAATAGAACAATTTATACCAAGTAAAACCCATAAATGTTGGCTGAATCTCACCCAAATTGAGCAAGTCTAGGGTAAATCCAGAAGACTCAACTTGGGTTTGCCTTTGGCCAAACCGAGTTTATTAATTCACCAGAAAGCATGAGTCCTGAGCTTTGAAAACATGGAAAATGTAAATGGGATGGCCATGTGGTCACTTAACCTACAAATAACCATATCATGCCTAAGGAATGCAGGGAATGGAGAATGTCTAGTTATGTATATGACAGTAAGAAGACTGGACGACTACAACATTGAAACAAAGAAAAACCGATTCGAATAAAGTTGAAACAATATTTAGAAAAGAAAAAAGATAAGTAAAAATCTGAAATTCGACTTGGAAACTGTCTTATACTCTGTACATGACTCAGGTGACTTCCAAATATATCAATGAATTTCCAAAAATTAAAATCTGACAGTGGGTTTTGGAACATTTAATCAAACACAACACACAACCACATCAATAATGATGCAGATATTAGATCTAAGAGCTAGAATGGACTTTCACACATTAAATAGACACAAATGAAGAAGCGAAATAATGCAGGGGCATTTTCACACCGAGATCGAGTGGGGTTGCCTGTGGGATGCAGGGGCACCCTTGGGGTGGGCGGCCAGTGTGAGGCCGGTGGCTCGTGTGAGGTGGGTGGCTCGTGTGAGGTGGTACCCATGTGATGTGGGGCCTGGGCTATGAGATAAAGGGATTAGTTCACCATGCTCTATCAGTTCGAGCTTTTAGAGCAAGTGGTTAATTGTCCTGCATCACAAAACTAGTTATTTTTCAATGATAAAATCATTCTTACAGCAATGCAAATCAAACATGCTAGCTGTTGTTGGTGATGTGTGCCTGAAAAGCCAATGACAACTATGATCATGGGTTTATATGACCACCTACGTTTGGTATGTGAGTGGATTAGTTGTTACCCGGGTAACACCCACCCTTACCGTGGGGCCCACCTTGATGATGCGTTGTATATCCACTCCATCCATCCGTTTCTCCAGCCCATTTAGTACAGAGTTCGAAAAATTATGCAGATCCAAATCTCAGGTGGACCACACAACAGGAAACAGTGGTGATTTAGGGGCTCACCATTAAAAATTCCAAAGAGCCCATCGTAAGGTTTTCATAAGGTTTATTTGCAATCCAACCTGTTGATAATGTCAAGAAGATCTCGATGAAGGGAAAATACAAATATTAGCTTGATTCAAAACTTTATGGCCCACAAAAAGTTTTCAATGGTCATTCAGCATTGTTTCTAATGGCATGGTCCACCTGAGATTTGGATCTTCTTATGGTTTGGGATCGCATCCTAAAATGAGATGAAACAACTGATGGACAACGTGGATATACAACAAATACATCAAGCTAGGCCCCACACGTTTAGGGTAACCCACTAAGGTATTACCCGGGTAACAACTAATCCACTCCCGTTTGGTATATACCATGGATGATATAATTAATGTGTTAGAAACTTTAAATGTTTTATTATATGGGTTACATCCTACATGGAGGATTCCTCTGGTTGTCCAAGGGGATATGAGTTTGCTCACGATGGCTACTGGCCAAGGGAGAGTTGTTGCCATGAATCTCAGTACCCTAAATGTCTATGGCCACTACAACAAGTTTGGGCAACCCATAATCATGTTATGTGATCGTCCTGTGTGTTGGGAACCAATGACGAGTTGGAATGGACATTCTCCACCATCAGGCTCTTGGTGCCTTGCCCTACCCATCATGGGAGCATGAGCGTTCATTATGCATGTAGGTTCTTGTGTTTAGGCTTGACTAGACACTTGCATTAGAAGATCACATCAAGCCTCAAGAGACATGTCATGTCTGGATCAGACTGGTTCGATATGCACTAGCTTTGACTAACCATGGAGGCGTGGACCTAAGGTCATGTTGGGACTTCACGGTCCTAGTGTTTTGTGCTTTGGCTCACCCTACAAGGTTACATTAGAGGTTGATATATGCGTGTGGTTGGGCTCATGAATTAGGATGTGATTGAAGCCCACTTACTCCAACATGGGATCCACTAGTTCACCCAAGAACTCTTTGTGGCTTAGATCTTGGTGATGGGACTGTCCATCAAGTGGTTTTCTAGCTGGACAGGCAGTTAAAAGGTATTGAATATTCTATTGAATGTTTTTAATTGTTAATCTTTTATTAGACCTTTAAAATGGTGCTATTGGACTTGATGGATATCCGATAGTTAAAATCTTAAAGTCCATCTCTTAAGCCTAGCATGGGATTTTGGCCAAGAGTGGATACTACTAGTAGTGGAGGGATCTGGTCAATTTGGATACATGGACCGAAGTCATTAAGGGTGAGGAGCACCATAACAAGTGCATCCCTCTAAAACCTTGCTTCTCCTTATAAATAGATCATATTCTAAGGAACGGGACATTTGGTGAGAGAGATGAGAGAAGGAAAACGTTACATTAGCACCATAACAAGTGCATCCCTCTAAAACCCCGCTTCTCCTTACAAAAAGATCCTATTCTAAGGAACGGGATGTTTGATGAGAGAGAAGATAGAAGGAAAAGGTTACATTAGATCTCTCTCTCTCTCTCTCTCTCTCTCTCTCTCTCTCTCTCTCTCTCTCTCTCTCTCTCTCTCTCTCTCTCCTTACCATCCACGTGTAAATTCCTCCTTATGGATAGAGCCTAGCCCTATAGAGGGCGTGGGTGTGTCCTATATTTTCCATCTCTTTGTTAGGATAGATCAAAGAGAATCTCCTATGTTGGAGAAGCGGCATCGGCTATCATCAAGGGATCAAAGGACACAATTCAAGGTATGATCTCCACCCTTAGTTTGTGAGTTCAAGGAATTTGATTGTATTCATATGGGGATCCTAAAAATCTAAAATCTGGGATTCTGAGAAGTTGACACTTTTGTGTCTTTCAAAAAACGACAATAATTGTATCATTGTGTGTTTGCAAATCTTGGATAATTGGTGCAGCCCAACTATTTTTCTAACAATATGAAGGAAAGATGAGAAGTACGATCAATAAATGTTTCAATGCCTTAGCATGCTCGCAAACATCTCTATTGTTTGTGTGTGTAGGTGGTGGAGAGAGAGAGAGAGAGAGAGAGAGAGAGAGAGAGAGAGAGAGAGAGAGAGAGAGAGAGAGAGAGAAAGAATCCATACCTGCTCACCAATTAAGCCACCCCCTGGCAATTCAACTGTGGATGACACAAGAAAATCAAACTAGATTAATATATATATATATATATATATATATATATATATATATATATATATATATAACTATTACTAACCTAATGATGTTAAAATAAGTTGGGAAGCCATTGAAGTCAATACCTATTCTCTCCATCTCTTGTACTTGGTAGTAACCATTCTCTTCAGACTTCCTAGGTGCATGAGCGATAAGCCTGGAGGTATAGTGATTAAGGCCCACAAAGTCGGTAGAATTCTGCAAGGATTTCTTATCTTCCTCTGAGAACTTTGGTAGCCGATCTGCAACTCTTTCACGCATACTTGCTGGGTAGTCTCCGAAGTATATTGGATCCAAGAACCTTCAAGATGAAAGAAAAGAGGTTTTTTTTTTTTTTTTTTGAAAGATCACTTGAATTTCATTAAAAAAAAAAAGAAACAAACAAAAGGAAGAGAGTCCGCTGAGGAGGCAGACTCTACTAAACTCCTAGAAACAGAAAATCAGATCCCTTAACATGGACTACATTAACCGCCCATTCTATCAAGATGAAAGAAAAGAGGATCAGGAGCAAGCTTTTAAAGATCTCCTTAGCTTGTGGAGGAGAAACTTGCCATAACCATCTGACCTGACAAGAGATTTCTATATGATGAAAACGCCCTTGAAAATTATTAATCTGATGCATAGAACAGGGGAATTACTGGTGCATCCTACGTCTGATCAAGTTGATTGAACGTAGGAGGGAAAGTTTAAAGTGACCAAGATCCTGAAAATGCCCTAATATGGTCACTTGAAAAAGTCTATCCTTGATGAGCTAAAAGGTTTAAGTTTATGGACATTGGTACATTCTAGAAAAAATGATGCTTTAGGCCAAGTCAATAGCATAACAAAAAGACAGGTTTTGGTGATATGATCCATTAAAAATGAAGGCTGCTGTTTCTCATTTCACTTTCAAATGAAATAATGTGGCGGATGGTTTGATCAAACTTGGGAGGCGATGGCCTCTTTATGTAGTGGCCTCCGTTGTAGCGGTGATGTCTTTGGCAGATTTTGGCAGATTTTATAACCATTTGTGGCTTTAGTACTAAGTAGTTGCATCTTGATTTTCTATTTTAGTTTTTCATTTATCAAAAGAATCTCCATAAATTCTTACAAAGTGTGTATTTACTTTTCTAAAATTTACGTTTCAAGGATTTAACAGAGAGCTATTTGTATGTGTGTGTGTTGAGGAAGAACAAGTACCAGCCAAGTTGAAATTCAATGCGTCTTGCGGCAGCAACTTTATCATGCATTGCATCTGAAAAAGCTTCTGCCCATTCACAATCAACTGATATGCCTATTTGACCACCTTGCTTGGCCTAGCGTAAAGAAAATAAGGAGATCATAATTGTGCCACTTGCTTGCTAGGCATAGAGTAGAGAAAGTAAGAAGATAATCATTTTGCCAACTTGCTTGCTTGGCCTACAGTAGAAGAAGTAAGAAGATAATCATTTTAACACCTTGCTTGCTTGGCCTAGGGCAAATAAACCACCATTCATTAGCTCTATAATATGGTGGCAGAGGAGAAATGGAGTTTGTAATTTCATTATTCACTACATTCTTACTTTGGTTAATAGATTTTTCCATCATTTCATATGTAACCCAATTTTCTAGCGCCTTGCCATTTCCCCAGTGAGCATAGATTTTACTGGATTTTAAGTTAGACTAGATTCAGCTAGAAATGGAACATATTTTTGAACAAGTTGAACAAGGGTGGCAATGGACTGGGCAAACCACCCTACCCAGCTTTGGACCAGGCTTGGACTTATTAGGTTTGACCCTTGGCCAGGCTTGGGCCTGGCATGCATGGCCAATCAATTCTTGGGCTGGGCTTGGGCTCAAATCATTTTATCCCAGCCCAACCCCAAACTTCATATGTAAATGTCTTAAATCCTACAAATTTGCCATTCTAATCCTTGATTAGGCAACCCATGCATCTTGAATGTAAACCATTGATTTCATTCCCCTAGGTGTCCATTTCTTTGTGAATGTGTGGTCCAGTTGATCAATGGATCGATTGGGAACATTCAAGTGGGAGATAATGATTTTATCAATTTCCGTGTCAGGTGGGTAGGGCCTGGGCCCAACCATTTTTGGGCTCAGGATTGGATCTGTTGTGCTGGGCCCATTCCGCACTTAGGCCTTGAACCTTAAGAGTCAGGCTGAGCCATGGCCTAGCCTGGCCCAGCCCAAACCTGGTCCATTGCCACCTTGCTTACTTGGCCTATGGTAGAGAAAGTAAGAAATAATCATTTTAACACCTAGCTTGCTTGGCCTAGGGCAAATAAACTGGCATTCATTAGCTCTATAATATGGTGACAAAGGAGAAAGAGAGTGTGTAATTTCATTGTTCACTACATTCTTACTTTGGTTCGCAGATTTTTCCATCATTTTATATGCAGTCCAATTCTATAGTGACTTGGCATTTCCCCAATGAACATAGATTTCACTGGATTTAAGTTAGACCAGCTTTGGCTAGACATGAAACCTATTTCGAACAAGGGTGGCAATGGACAGGGCGAACTGCCCAGCCCAGCTTTGGACTGGGCTTGCACCTATTAGCTTTGGGGCTTGGGCCTGGCATGCATGGCCCAGTCAATTTTTGGACCGGGCTTAGGCTCAAATCATTATCCCAGCCCGATCCAAAACTTCATATGTACATCCTATATCCTACAAATTTGCCATTCTAATACTTGATTAGGCAACCCATGCATCTTGAATGTAAACCGTTGATATCATTCCTCAAGGTGTCTATTTCTTTTGCATGTTTGGTCCACTTGATCAACGAATCAATTGGGAACATTCAACTGGGAGATAGTGATTTTATCAATTTCCAGGCCAAGTGGGTAGGACCTGGACTCAGCCAAAACTTTTGGGCTCAGGCTTGGGCTTGCTGTGCTAGGCCCATGCCTAGCTCGGGCCTTGGACCTGAAGTGTCCGCCCCATTGCCACTTCTAATTTTGAACATGATTTCTTTCAACTCTCTTAGGCATGAAATGCCAACCTTTGACATGAGCAGCCAAACAATAGATACTGCTGATTATAGTAACATGATGCTAGAATTGATCACGAAACAGGTTCCATGTATGATGGTAGAGAAGTAAAACTGTTTCTTTGGGCTATAAGATTTCAAATGAATACAATGCATCCACCCATACTGGTGAGAAAAAGAGCAACAATAGGATGTATCGGACCGCATACCTTAAATTTCTCTCTGTACACAGCAACAGCAGCTGCATGAGCCAAGAGCTGGTAATGTGCAGCCAGATATGGTTCAATCGATGAATTTTCATTTCTTCCAGGAGCGAATATCCCAACACAGTAACCATTCACTGCAGTTTGAAGAGGTTCATTGAGTGTGATCCAGTGTTTCACCCTATCCCCAAAATTTGCAAAGCAAGCTTCTGCATAGGTTGCAAAGTATTTTCTGGACATTTGTCACATGGGAAATGAAATCTTTTTCATTAAACCAGCAAAGCAATCAAAAAGGAATTTTCAATATGGCAAGTGCAATAGAATATAAACCTTGTTAAATTAATAAAGAGCGTTAGTATAAGAAAATAAATTCAATAAGAAATCATGTAATTCTGATATATATATATATATATATATATATATATATATATATATATATATATATATTTACCACATGTGTAATCAATATTTTAACTAAACGCTAAAACAGTATGGAATAAATTTTGTGCTATAATTTTAAGAAACTTGAAGGCTTAATTAGACAGGAAATCTATGTTACATTATTCAGTGGTATCATGCATCCAACTTTAAAATAAATAACCCTTAGCTTTCATTAAACGATTTGTATGTTTTTAAAGAATCACTCTGGTGGTAATTGCTGTCACTCACTGACTCATTATAGGTAGAAGAAGAAGAGGAGGAGGAAGAAGAAGAGGAGGACGAGGAGGAAGAAGAGGAGGAGGAGGACGAGGAGGAGGAAGAAGAAGAAGAAGTAGAAGAGATGTTAAGAAATAGTGTAGCTCCTACAAGGGCACTCTTGTAATTTCTGTCCTATGAAGGTATTCCTGTAATCTATGTAAATTTCTTAAATCTAGGAGCTCTCTAGATAAGCTTGAGATGATTTCTAGAATCTTCCTACGTAGACTTGAGAAGTATAAACAAGGTTCAAAAAATTGGTTCCTGCTCGGTTGTTACAGCCATATTGGATCTGTAATTGTTGACAACATTACACAATATGGGAGTGAAACATGCCTCCTCAAGTCTGTAGCTGTATCAAGTTGTATTAGTCAATACAGGCTGACATGCCTATAAGAGGCTTGAAAATTAAAAGAAGAAGAAAGAGAGAAAAACATAAGGAACAAAGGAGAGTTTTTGTTATCTTCCTTCACCCTTTTTGTGTCTATTTAAAGAGAAAATATTTATAAAGGATAAGCTCATTAGTTGTCTCCTAATCATGATTATACAAACCAAATTAAAAACAAGAATGGTGCACTGCAGATGCACCTAAGCCTACGTACACTATTGGGTATTGTGTACCACAGGTGTATCCAAATCTATATACACTAACACTCCCCCTCAAGCTGGTGCATAGATAGCATTCATGCCAAGATTGACACAAATGGTCTTAAGGCAAACCGTGGATGTGGCTTTGGTGAAGACATCTGCCAACTGATCTTCTGAGTGAACAAAGGGTGTGTGAAGAAGCTTGGTGGCTAACTTCTTCCGAAGAAAGTAGTAGTCGACTTCAATGTGCTTTGTGCGTTAATGGAAGACCAGGTTACATGCAATGTGTGACTGCTTGATTATCACAATATAGAGGAATTGAGGAAGATGTAGTAAATCCCATATCCTGAAGGATGGCCTTCACCCATAGTAACTCACAAGTTGTAGGAGCCATTGCGCAATATTCAGCTTTAGCAAAGGAGAGCACAACAATAGATTGCTTCTTGCTTTTCCATGTAACTAGATTTTCCAGTGCAATATACTGTAGTAGAGCATTGATCGGAGGAAGAACCAACCCAATCATCATCATAAAACTCACTGATTTGCAAGTGTCCATGATTTGAATAAAGAAGACCATGACTAGGCGTGCCTTTCAAATAGTGTAGAATTCAATAAAATGCTTCGAGGTGCTGGCGACAAGGTTGTTGCATGAATTGACTTGCAATGCCATCAACATAAGAAATGTCTTGAATGAGTAAAATTGAGATAAATTAAGCGACCCACTAGATGACAATACATGACTATATTATTGATTTCATGTGATTGTCTCTCATGCAACTAATGGTTTATTTCAATAAGTGTATCAACAGGTTGAGCACCAAGTAAGCCAGTTTTGAAAAGAAGAATTAGAACATACTTACATTAGGATAAGAAAATTCCACGTTTTGAGTGAGTTACTTCAATTCCAAGAAAATACTTCAATAACCGTAGATCCTTCATTTCAAATGATGATGCCAAGAATTTCTTAATATTGTCCATCTCAGTTGTACTCGTGCCAATGAGAAAAATATCATCAACATATATGACAAGAATCATTGTGTTGTCGTTCATATGCTTGACAAATACACAATGATCAAAGGTACTTTTAAATTAGTTGTTTGAAATTGTGTAGCCAAGCTTTTCAAACCAGGCACAAGGCGACTATTTGAAGCTATACAGAGCTTTCCGAAGACGACTGACTTTGCCAATCTCCCCTTTAAGCTGAAAACCAGGAGAAGTCTTATATATTTCTTCATAAAGATTGTCATGTAGAAATGCATTTTAAGCATCCAGTTGATGCAGATATCATTACACTTTAATAAACAAGAGGATGCGAACTAAGCTTAATTTGGCTACTGGAGTAAAGGTTTGTCAGAATCCTCATCATACTTGTGTTAAAGCCCTTGGCAACTAGCTGTGCTTTGTATTTGTTAATGGTGCCATCAGCTTTGGGTTTACACGTAAACACCCATTTGCACATGACCACATGAGTGCGTGCGCGGTGGAAGAGTGACCAAATCCCAAGTAATTCAAGGGCAGACGTCTCCTTTACCGTGGTTTCTTTCCATTTTGGGTCACTTAGGCCACATCTACAATCTTGGTAGGGATAGACACAGTGATGGGGACATCATGCGCACATGCACGCCCCCTATCCTACGTACGTACTCAAGGAGGACGAAGGCCCTACTATCGATCTGGATCGACGACGACATCTATGGAGGACATCTTAGTTAGGGGGGTGTGCTATGGAGCATTGGAGTGAACCTGATCATTATGTGGATTCCACCATTGGATCTCATGATCGTGGTCCAATACCCTAGATGATCTAGGATTTTGAGTCTTGGTTATTATCGTTATTAGAAACATTATAAACGGTTTTGATTACGATTATTAGTTGTTATTTTTTTACTTCGTCTCTAAGTATTAGTGTGCGCACATGGCGTGACTTTTGGGGTTTAAGGTTTTTCTTACAAATAGGCAACCCCATGTAAGTATTTTTTTTAATGGAAGTTTATGAATGAAATTCGGCATTTTTTCTTTTTCTCGATCCCTCTGAGTTGAAGAAGCTAATTGGGTGCGAAACCCTCCCTTCCTCGAAGGGCTAACTACTGTGGTGCGAAGCCGCAACCATCCCAAATTGTCCCCACCTCCTCCACCCCACATCCACCATCTTCCACAGCCCTCCTGTCTTTAGATTTACCTTTCTTTTTGCCCAAGTTTCCCTCCACAGCAGATTTTCATATTTTGGCCCACCAGAGGGGCTGAAACTTCGGCGGAGCACCACGCACACACCAGGCGACAGATCATCACGAAACTTGGTGTGAGAGTGGGCCTCCCCAAGCCGACCAAGCCCTAGGAGGCCTTTTTCAATTTCGTGGGCCCTACACACGTGCGGCCAAACAATCACGCACGTGCACCCAAGTTGGCTTGCTGTCCACACGCAGAAACCATCTCAGGTTTCGTGTTTCTTCTGTTTTCCTCTCTCTTACCTTAAATTCCCTAACCCTAACCCTAACCCTAGATAATCCCAAATTCCAAGTTTTTCAACTTTTGCAAACCCTAAATTTCCCCCCGAATTGAAACATGGTGAATCTCTTGAATTGGGGAGTAATCCTTTGCAAGGATGGATGAATCTTATACTCCTTTGAGCATTGTTTGGTTTATAAATTTATTTGATCCAACCTTAACTTGTGTAGGCTTGGACCCCCATGGATTCCCCTTGTTAAATGTTTGATCGTATGTGGGACATGGATTTTTTGTGATTGTTTAGAAATTGGTATGATCTAAAGCTTGAAATCTTGCATTTCATATTTAATTTCATGTCCTGCATCAAATTTGGTCTCAAAGCCTAGGGTTTTTATAGGGGAATGCATTGCATGTTTAGGGTTTAGTTTATTTATGCTCATTATGCATTAAGTCTTCTCATATAGGGTTGTCTAGGACCCATAAGTCACAATATGGGCTGCTGAATTTTCTGTTAACAAACTATTTGGGCAGTTATATTGCTGGAATTTTAGTAGCGTTGTGTAGTTTCCCTCATATAGAGTCCTATAGGATCATTTAGTCTCATTTAGACACATATAGTTGCACTAGAGAGTCTTTGAGTTGAGTGAGTGGTTGTATCCCCACACGTATTGGTTGTGGTTTTGGTTTGCACCCTACGCTAAATATGGAGCAATTACAAGAGTCCATGAACAACATAACTCGGCAGTTTGAGTCTTTGGGTAGGTGTTTGGAACAACTTGTTGACCAACGCTTAGATCAGCTTAATGTGCGCGTTACCCAACTAGAGACCTTCACCTAGGCAAGCCCCGCCATTGGGGAAGATGTCCAATCTCAAGCAGGTGGTCAGGAAGATAGACAAGGGAATGGGGGGTGGCAAAGGAAATGGTCATGAGCGCGCACCCGTGCACCCACACCGCGAGGGGTATCATGATCATTATGACCCAGATGTGCAACTCCTTAAGAGAGTTAGAATAGAGGCCCCTACGTTTGATGGCCACTTGGACCCTAAAGCTTTCCTAGATTGGTTGGCGGATATAGACCACTATTTTAAGTGGTATGACATGTCGCATGCTCGTCGAGTCCGATTTGCTAAGATGAAGCTTATGGGCCAAGCAAAAAGGTTTTGGGCTACTGTAGAGCGAAAGAAAGAAAGGTCAAGGGAACCTCCAATAGTCCATTAGGGAGAAATGAAAAAAAACTCTTAAGGAAAAGTACCTCCCTTTCTCTTATCACTTGAAGTTGGTTGAAGAATGGCAGTCTCTTCGACAAGGTTACATGAGTGTGGCTGAATACATTGAGAAGTTCGAAGAGTACTTGACCCGGTGTGAAGTTGATGAGGATCTCATACTCACTCTTGCTCGATTTAAGACGGGCCTCCGTTCTGACATTAGGAGAGAGTTACTCGCCAAGGACATAGACACACTTGAACAGATGTATCAAATAGTGTTGGAGGTCGAGCAATACCTCAAAGCATCTATGGGAAGGCGGTTTGAGTTTCGTGATTCTGGCGTTAAGGCCAACCTTTATGGGGCTAAGCCTAGCACTGGATATCAATACAAGCCTTCCGGTAGTTCTCAGTCTAGGCCCAAGGATGATAAGGGTAAAGAAGTTGTCGGGTCTAGCTCGCGCAAAAGTGATGCGACTAGGTGTTCTAGATGCCAAGGGTTTGGTCACTTTGCCCACCAGTGTGGCACGAAAGAGGGCACCAAAGTGTTCCTTATTGATGGACAAGTAGAAATAGTGCCCCCAGAAAGTAACGATGAAGAGGAAGAATATGAGCCAGCAGAGATCTCTAGTGATGAGGAAGAGGGAACGCAAGAGTCTGCGACCCTTGCAGTTGTGCGTCGCGCCTTTGCACAAGCAAAGAATACTGACGATTGGCGTCACAACACAATCTTCTATACTTAAGCAAAATATGGTGATAAGAGCTGCGAAATGATCGTGGATAGTGGTAGTTGTGCCAACGTGCCATCAACTGGCACTATGAGCCATTTGGGTTTGAAGCCTATAGCCCATCCTCAACCCTATAGAGTATCTTGGGTTGATGAAACTTCCATTCCAGTCTCGCACCGTTGTCTTGTTCCTATTCAGTTTGGATCATATAAAGACACACTTGGGTGTGATGTTGTTCCCATGGATGTTGGCCATATCCTTCTAGGTAGACCCTGGCTCTATGACAGGAATGTCACCATATTTGGTCGTTCAAATATGTGTACATTCTGGTTTGAGGGAAAGAAAGTCAAGCTAAATCCACTTCCACCCAAGAACACGACTGGAAAGGAGTCCACCACACAAAATGATGTGAGCGGCTCAAAAGAATCGAAGGAATCAAAGTCCAAGTCTAAACCTCTCCATATTCTAAATGCCAAGGACTTTGAGTGAGAGACTGAGTCAGAATCGATAGTGTACGCCCTGGTAGCTAGGGAGAATGCACCAGAGGCTAGTGTAGAGTTACCTATTGAGGCCATTTAGGTAGTGGATGAATTCCGTGATGTCTTTCCTGAGGATTTACTGAATGAGCTTCCCCTTATGAGGGATATACAGCATGTCATTGATTTATTCCTTAGAGCGACTCTACCAAACCTCCCTCATTACAGAATGAACCCAAAGGAGCATGCAAAGTTGAAGAGACATATTGATGACCTCCTAGAAAAGGGTTTCATGAGAGAGAGCATGAGCCTGTGTGCCATGTCCATCCTTCTTACACCTAAGAAGGATGGCAGATGGAGGATGTGTGTTGATAGTAGGGCCATCAACAAAATCACGGTCAAGTATCAGTTTCCCATACCACGTCTCGATGATATGTTGGATATGATGGCCAACGCTACTATCTTCTCAAAAATTGACCTGAAAAGTGGCTATCACCAAATCCGTGTATGCCCTGGTGATGAGTGGAAGACGGCCTTCAAGACGAAGGATAGGCTATAAAAGTGGCTAGTCATGCCTTTTGGGCTGACTAATGCCCCAAGTACCTTCATGCGTGTGATGACCCAAGTGTTGAGGCCCTTCATGGGGAAGTTCCTGGTCGTCTACTTTGATGATATCCTAATTTATAGCATGACTAAGGAACAACACCTCAACCATTTGAGGTAAGTTTGTGAGATCCTTAGAGCCGAGAAATTGTACGCCAACCTAAAGAACTGTGCGTTTATGTCTAGTAGTGTTATCTTCTTAAGTTTTGTTGTGTCAGTTGAGGGTGTGTCGGCGAATCCTGAGAAGGTCAAAGCCATTGTCAATTAGCCTGAACCCGCAATATTCACGAGATGCGCAGCTTTCACGGCTTGGCCACCTTCTATAGACAATTCATTTGAGGCTTCAGTTCCATTATGGCTCCCATCATGGATTGCATAAAAAAAGGAGAGTTTCAATGGACGAAGGCAGCCTCGAAGACCTTCAAGGAAATAAAGGTCAGGATGACTGAAGCTCCAGTCATGTGACTTCCGGATTTTTCGAAAGTTTTTGAAGTCGCATGCGACACGTCAAGAGTCGGCATAGGAGTACTTAGTCAGGAAGGACACCTTGTAACCTTTTTTAGTGAGAAATTGAATGATGTGAAGCAAAAATACTCCACCTATGACAAAGAATTCTATGTTGTAGTGCAGTCGTTGTGTCACTGGCATCATTATCTATTACCGCAAGAATTCGTCTTGTTCTCAAATCACGAGGCCTTGAGATATCTGAACTCTCAGAAGAAATTAAACCCCAGACACACCAAGTGGGTCCAGTTCCTTCAAGAGTACACTTTTGTGCTTAAGCACAAGGCCAGTGTAGAGAATAAGCATGCCGACGTGTTGAGTCGTCGAGTCGCGTTACTCAATTCCATGAGTGTTGAAGTCATGGGGCTCGAGTGTGTCAGAGAGGATTATTCTGAGTGCCCAGATTTTGGAGTAGTGTACATGTCATTGTTAGAGAGTCCGTCAGGAGCTAGCAGTGAGTACTTGATAGTGAACGGATATTTGTTTAAGAGTAACTGTTTGCGCATACCTCACACCTCCCTCCGTGATTTTGTTGTCTAGGAGTTACATTCAGGAGGGGCCGCGGGTCATTTTCGTCAAGACAAGACCATTGCCCTAGTGGAGGATAGGTTCTATTGGCCAAGCCTCAAGCGAGACATGGCCAAAATTATAGGGCAATGTCGTACTTGTCAACTGGCAAAGCAGAAAAAGCAAAATATGGGACTATACACACCTTTGCCAGTTCCATTCGCCCCTTAGCAGGACATCGGTATGGACTTCGTGCTTGGGCTCCCCAAGACTATTCGGAAACACGATTCCATATTTGTTGTCGTGAACCATTTTTCTAAAATAGCCCACTTCATTCCTTGTTCGAAGATTTTCGACGCAACTCATGTTGCCAAGTTGTTCTTTAGTGAGGTCGTTAAACTTCATGGGTTACCCAAAACTAGTGTCTGACCATGACGTGCGATTCATGAGTTATTTTCAAAAGACACTATGGCATATGAATATATGATGAATACTAGGCTCCAATTTTCTTCTGCCTACCACCCTCAGACCGATGGTCAGACTGAGGTGGTAAATAAGAGCCTAGGAAATTTGCTCAGGTGTTTAGTAGGGGAACACACCAGGACGTGGGACACTGCACTACCTATCACCGAGTTTGCATTTAATAGTTCTGTTAATAGATCCATAGGTTTAAGTCCTTTTGAAATCATTACTAGTAATAAACCTACGAACCTTATTCATCTTGTCCCTATGTCCGTCCCATAGGCCATCAGAGTCTGCAGAGTCCTTTGCACGTCACATTCATTCATTGCATCAAGAAATCAGGCGAAAGATCAATACTAGTAATAAGCATTACAAAATTTCTGCAGACCAACATAAATGATTCAAGGAATTCAAAGTAGGGGACTCTGTGATGGTCCGCATCAGGCCAGAGCGGTACCCTCAGTGAGCCGTCCGTAAATTACACGTGCGTAGCGCTGGACCATTCAAAATTATAAAACGAAACGGTCTCAATGCGTAAGTTGTAGATCTTCCACCTTCCATGGGAATTAGTTTCACATTCAATGTGGAGGATCTAGTTACATTTCAGGGGACCATTGATACATTGTCCAGCCTTTCACCGAACCATCCTGATTCCCCAGACCTTTCCCTTGATCCATGGCCTCTTCCCGACCTATCTTCCCAGCCTCTATCTCCCATACCTACCTTTTCCACACCTAGAAAGGAGATAGAAGATATTCTGTACCATCAGATAGTATCGACGGCGGACGGCGGGTTTCAAAAGTTCCTGGTCAAGTGGAAGTCACGCCCAGCTTCAGATAGTACGTGGCTCATTGAGGAGCTTCAAAGAGTTGATCCTGACATCTTGGAGCGGTTTAGGAGTTTTGTTTCACCAATGGTGAAACCTTTGCAGCCAGGGAAAGTTGATGGGGACATCATGCACACACGCACACCCTCTACCCTACGTACGTACTCAAGGAGGAAGGTCCCACTATCGATCTAGATCGACGACGACATCTATGGAGGACCTCTTAGTTAGGGGCCTGTGTTATAGAGCATTGGAGTGGACCCAATCATCATGTGGATTCCACCATTCGATCTCATGATCGTGGCCCACTACCCTAGATGATCTAGGATTTTGAGTCTTGGTTATTATCGTTATTAGAAACATCATGAACAATTTTGATTGCGTTGATTAATTGTTATTTTTGTTACTTCGTCTCTAAGTATTAGTATGTGCACATGGCGCGACTTTTGGAGTTCAGGGTTTTTCTTATAAATAGGCAACCCCATGTAGGTATTTTTTTAATGGAAGTTTATGAATAAAATTCTGTGTTTTTTCTTATTCTTTATCCCTCTGAGTTGAAGAAGCTAATTGGGTGCGAAACCCTCCCTTCCTCTAAGGGCTAACTACCGTGGTGCAAAGCCACAACCGTCCCAAATCGTCCCCATCTCCTCCACCCCACATCCACCATCTTCCATAGCCCTCCCGTCTTCAAATTCACCTTTCTTTTTGCCCAAGTTTCCCTCCACAGCAAATTTTCATATTCTGGCCCACCAGAGGGGCTGAAACTTCGGTGGAGCACCACACACACACCGGGCGGCAGATCGTCACTAAACTTAGTGCGAAAGTGGGCCTCCCCAGGCCGACCAAGCCCTAGGTGGCCTTTTTCAATTTTGTGGGCCCCACACACGTGTGGCCAGGCAATCATGCACGTGCGCCCAGGTTGGCCTGCTGTCCACACGCAGAAACTATCTCAGGTTCCGTATTTCTTCTGTTTTCCTCTCTCTCTCACCTTAAATTCCCTAACCCTAACCCTAAATAATCCCAAATTCCAAGTTTTTTAACTTTTGCAAACCCTAGATTTTCCCCCGAATTGAAACATGGTGAATCTCTTGAATTGGGGAGCAATCCTTTGCAAGGATGGATGAATCTTACACTCCTTTGAGCATTGTTTGGTTTATAAATTTATCTTATTCAGCCCTAACTTGTGTAGGCTTGGACCCCCGTAGATTCCCCTTGTTGAATGTTTGATCGTATGTGGGACATGGATTTTTTGTGACTGTTTAGAAATTGGTATGATCTAAAGCTTGAAATCTTGCATATCATATTTAATTTCATGTCCTGCATCACACAGAAGATACAGATGTAAGGTATGACTGACATGAAGAGGATGGACATTAATATGAGACATAGTTACCAATGGGGTGATGTGTGCATGACTGGATTCCTTTGCGAAGAGCAATTGGGATATTTGTCAGTTTTGGTGCTAACATTGAGGAGTGGTGATGTTTAGGAAGAAAGGGAATTTTCTTCCTTTAAGAATAGACTTAGATATCTTTGGTTCAAGTGAGACCTGGTACTTCTTGAACATGGGACTCACCTATAACAAGGAGGGGAAGAGTTGCAATATGTGTACGGCTAAATTACTAAAAGAAAAACAAATCTGGGAAAATCTAGCGTCACCACGAGGAGATTCTCGTTAAATCTGAAAGAAAGATGCCCAAAAAACTGCCAAATGATAATGACCAGCAAACCCTTATTGCCGAAATCCAATTTCAGTAAATTTGGAAGAAAAAGAATCCAAAACAACTGAAGAATATGAAAGTCCAGCAAATCGAAATCAGTCAAACATGTTTTTTATCCAACCAGAGGGAACTAATCAATCTAGAATTTCCAACAAAACCTTATTGATGTTTCTAGTAAAACAAAAAAGCTCTGAATCTTCAAAGACTTGATCAATCAAATTTTCCAGTAAGAACTTCAACAAGATCTTCAAGATACGACAGCCGCAACAAATCACATACAATCAGTGATTAAAAGGTTAAGACTCTCAAGAGATCAAGAGATAAGAAACCCTAGGGATGTTCTTGCTCTGATACCATGTCAGAGGAAAGAAAGAACTTAGGAAGAAAAGAAACTTAGAGAGGCTTGGATGTCTAACCCTCTCTCTTTATATATTAAGTGAATAACAAAATTACATAAACTACCCTTAAAGAAATGGGTAAAAAGGGAGAGAGAGAGAGAGAGAGAGAGAGAGAGAGAGAGAGAGAGAACTAATAAAAGGGAAATATGGCCCAAGTAAAGGGAATGACCCATGCCCCAGAGGGATATGGCCTAATTATATCAACACTAAACAAAAGAGAATAAAAAGATATGGTGCATTACAGAAGTAATGAAGTCCATGATGATATGTAACATTGTTAACACTCCCCCAATCAAGCATATATATCAAACACTCCCCCAATCAAGCTTCCCCAAGATTTCTCTAATTCAATATTGATGAGAAGCTTTTGTGAAGATATTTGCGAATTGATTGTATAAACAAATCAGAAGGCATAGTCAACACAATTTTGCCATCACCATTTTCAGGGACAGAGAAAATCAACTTCAATATGCTTAGTTCTCTCATGGAACACAAATTTATTAACAATGAGAACGAAAACTTGATTGTCATGATGAAGAGGAATAGGACCACCAATACCAAAACCTATGAAGAGACTTCAACCATATAAGCTCACAAGCAGAATTTTCCATCGCTTGGTACAAAGCTTCTACAAATGACCTAGCAACAACACTCTGCTTTACCAAGTTACAAGATATCCTCCAACAAAGGAGAAGTAACCATTGTTATACGTTCTATCCTCAGATGATCTTGCCCAATGAGCATCACAACGTCCACAAACATTTCATTGAGAATGTATGTGCTCCTATAGAGCACCATATGATTGTATAGTGCATTTATTTGTGTGCTCCTACAATACACTATACATGAGTCACTTACACTTTGTTGCTTCTTCTTTCTTAGGTGCTTGCACTGCTATCTCTTGTAACTTGCTTCTTATCTCTTGTTCATCCTTACAAATAAAGCAACAGAGAGAGGGAGGACTCACAATCCTAAACCCTCGTCTCCTCCTCTTCTCTCTTTCTTCATCGTATCAGAGAATCATTCTATAGGATACAACTTATATTTCCTCTTTCTCCTTCTTCAATTTTTCTTCCTTTTTCCTATCTTTTAGAGCCTTCGGCACTATCAAATGGCTTTGTACGGCGCACCTTTGATGAAAGGAAAAAATATGCATCATAGGCAAGGACTCCGGGCTTTCTAGAGTGTTGCCCCAATGGGCCAACTGATGATGTTGTTAGCCCCCATCTAGACCCAATGGACCAGTCAATCTCATCACAAGACCCAATGGCCAACAAATGATGTTGGTAGCCCCATTTGGCCTATGATCTTCATCAGCAAACAACAAGCTCCACAAAGCCCACCAATTTCGTCAACAGACTCCATTAGACCCACCATCGGTGTCAACTGGTCCCATAAGGCTCTTTGCTGGCTACCGTCGTCATTAGTTCACATCCGGCAACAAGGCCCGTCACTAACACCTACAGGATCCACCACCGACGTTAGCAGCCTTTGTAAGGCCCACCGTTAACATTTCTAGGCCCTCATAAGGCTCCCCCCCCTTGAAAAAAAAATAAAAATAGTGGCCTTATTTAGGCCCTTAATCACCCCATATGGCCCACCATTAGTAACAACAACCCCTATAGGATCATTGTCATCAATTGCAAGTCCCAAAGGGCCTACCACCAATAGCAACAACTTTTATTGTGTTCAATAGATATGCCCATTCATATGCAGTGATCAGACGAAAAGGTGATTATGACTACTTTTTTATTGTTTATTTTTATTTATTTTTTTTTTTTTTTGAAGATTTTGCTTATCAAGACTGAAAATGAGATACTATTTCCAATAGTTGTCATCATCATCATCTAAGGGTTTATAAGTGTCAATAAGCTAGGTGGCAAAATTTATTTGGCATAGTCACAATCAGTGTCTAACAAAGGAATTGGGTTTCATAATGATAACCAAAAATATATAAAGAGCCATCGTAAATGATCCATACTATGATGATTGGGAAAGTGAAAATTTGACTATCATGTCATGGCTTCTTCACTCAATGCAACCAAATATTAGTCAGGACCATTATTCCTAAAAACTGAATATTAGTGAATATAACAGCATTAAGGAGGGTAGTCCCAAATGAGGAGCTCCTCCTTCTACAAGCACAAGAAATCCCTAGAAGCATACATCAGCTGGGGTGGTGCCACGTGGCATTCATCCAACAGTCATGAATCCTCTACAATACTTCTAGATTATTCTACACAAGTCTGGCTACAAGACTCTCTTAAGGGAGTGAACAGAAAAGCTTGTATTGCTCTAAGTAGAGAAGGTCACAACTCTAAGGAGTGAATCCCAAATGAGGAGCCTCCTCAAATAGGCAAAAGAAATCTCCAAAAGCATGCATCAATAGCTAGGATGGTGTGATGGAGCATCCATCCAACGTCAGGAATCCTCAACAAGCATTCTAAATGATTCTAGCAAATCCAGCTACAAAACTCTCCTAGAGAATTCTAGAACATTCCAGGATTCTCTACACAACTGTACAAGACTGTAGATTATTCTAGATGCTGTACACACTATGTATAAGTCTCATATGTACAATGTAAGCCATGAATGGCAAAGTCCATAGAAAAGCCTCAAACCCTTGTCTCTCAATGCTTCCTTTCATTGCGCATCTAGAGAAGGGAATGAATTAGTAGATTCCCTTGACAAAGAGGGGTTTCCACACCAGCCTCAGTTGCATTTCTTAGTATCCAATGGCTTGATGGATCTTGCAACTTCATTTTTCTTACAATTTTCCTTTGCCTACAAAAAATACATCACTTAGTTGTAAATAATGAATAAAAAGCAAAACCTTTAAAGATTTTTTTTTTGAAAATGAAGTTATCCCTCAAGCTTCCTCCAAGATGGCTACAAAATATGGTTCCATATAAACACTTGAGAGAGAAGATTTCGTGATTTGGATCCCTGACTGAGTTGTCTACCAAGTTTTATAAGTTTGACAAACAGATGTGTCTCACTTCTCGAGCATGACAAAAAAAATAAAAATGGAAAATGAGAATATGAGAATATTATGATTTACGGCCGACTAACATGTCTGCAAGTTCTGTAAGTTAAACAGATGTGTCTCGCTTCTCAAAGTTTGAGAAATATAAAAACAGAAAATTGCAGTAATCAGAATGTTATGAAGAACAATGTGAGTATTGAAGTAAAAGGGCCATATAATTAATGGTTTGGAGTTATAGATCCTTCCTACAGAAATGCATGCATCTGCAAGCAGAAAAGAATTCCACTACAATATGAGTTTACCTACGAAAGTGCTGCAGTTTGATGTATTTGGTAAACTTACACAATTTTCTCAGTCAACCATCCTCCTTCAGACTCGTGAAGATGAGAAGGAAGATCCCAATGGTATAACGTCACATATGGTTGTATTCCTGCAAGCACGACAAATATGAGTAGGTAGTCAATGCAAGTACAGATAAAAATCTAGAATAAACAACAATGCACCTTTTTCCAGTAGAGTGTCAATGAGGTTGTTGTAGTATGCAATTCCTTCCTCGTTAATTTTTGTTCCCATCCCATCTGCAAGCATGAAGACAACCAAAAAAGCAAAAGCATGGCTGACCATATAAGCAGCTAATGAATAAGATAACATAATACACATGAAAATTATGCAATAATGTGTAATGTACAAAACATAAGGATCGTGAAATAGCATATTATGACCAAGATCACTTAATATCCATGATCTCAGCACGTGATCCATTGTAGGTAACACGGCCATCGTCAACAGTGAAAGGCTCTCAACAAAGACGATGATTGTTACCTTCGTATTGTTTTAGGTATTTGATTGGCCATTGACATTCCACAAAGGGAATAAAATGGAAAAAAGAAATAAACACAGAATAGGAGAATCATAAAAAAGAAGAGGAAAGCCGTAAAGATTTTTTTTCTTTGGGGAATTTTACAAAGTAGTACCTCATTAATACCATATTTACATCCTAATACCTTTTCAAATTGTGTTTTCATTAGACTACCTCATTAATCCAAATAATTATCAAATGGGTACCTTCTGTTAGTTTTCTCTCATTTCCGTTGAGTTCTTTTATAAAATGACAAAAATGCCCATTGATGAAGCTTAATTACCTGAGAGTCATCTTTTGCCTACTGAAGCTGCTATTGATCGGTGCCTGTGGGCCCCACCAGGATATATGTGTTTTATCCATGCTGTCCATCTGGTTTGCCAGATTATTTTATGGCATGAGCCCGAAAATGAGTCAGATCCATCTCTTAGGCGGACCACACCACAAGAAACAGTGGGTCATTGAGTGACCACCCTTGAAAACTTCTCGCGGCCCACAAAAGTTCTGGATCAAGCTGATAATTGTTTGTTTCCCTTCATCTAGGTCTGTGTGATAGGTTGAATGGCAAACACATACATCATGGTGGGCCCCGCAACGCCCAACGCATCATGACACCACCGCTGGGTGGTTTTGGAAAAGGGGAGTGGATTAGGTGCAACCCCAGCCTCACCCAACACAGTGTGGCCCTAACCGTGGGGCCCACCTTGATTTATGTATTGTATATCCACACCGTTCATGTGTTTTTCCAGCCCATTTTAGGGAGTGATCCCAAAAATAAAATCAGATCCAATTCTTAATTGGACCACACCATAGGACACAACAGTGATTGAATGCTCACCATTAAAATCTTCCTAGGGCCCACCGTAATGCCCACCCTAATGTTTATTTTCGATCCAACCTGTTGACACACAGACCTGGAAAACTTTTGTGGACCGCAAGAAGTTTTTAATCATCATTGTTTCCTTTGGTGTGGTCCACCTGAGAATTGGATCTGCTTCATTTTTGGGATAATGCCCTAAAATGAGCTGGAAAAACGAATGGACAGCATGGATGTACAATAGATACATCAAGGTGGTCCCCACAGTCAAGGGCACACTCATTTTAGGTGAGGTCGGGGCGCACCTAATCCACTCAATGGCTGGCAACACCAACTAATCTCATCCGAGGAGGGAAAGATGGGAGTGGATTGGGTACTACCCCCGCCGGTCTATAGTTAGGAACAGACACGGCTATGAGGGGCCACCGTGATGTATGGGATTTATCCACACCATCCATCCATTTTGGCATATCATTTTAGCATACGAGCCCAAAAATGAGGCAGATCCAAGGCTCAAGTGGACTATATAGTGGGGATTAAACACCTATCATTGAAAACTTCTTGGGAACCACAACAGTTTTGGATCAAATTGATATTTGTGTTTTCCCTTCATCCAGGTCTATCAGGTCTATACGATCTTATGAACAAGTGGTGGGATGGCAATTAATCATCACGGTGGGCGCTAGGAAGGTTTCAATGGTCACCTTGCTCCTTCCCATGGTGTGATCCACTTGAGCCTTGGATCTACCTAAGTTTTGGGCTCATATCCTAAAATGATGTGGAAAAATGGATGGACGGTGCAGATAAAACCGATACATCACGGTGGCCCCTCAGCGCCCCATCCGTTCCTAGCTAGATGCGAGCGAGGCAGTACCCAATCCTTGTTCAGGAAAGATGGAATGTAGATTGCCTACTCATGACGTGGCTACCAATCGGTGCTTTAAAGGCCCATCATGATTTATATGTTTTATCCATATCATCCATCCGTTTTTCCATGTTATTTGAGGTTATCATCCCAAAAATGAGTCTGATCCAAATCTCACTTGAACCACGCCATATGAAAACAGTGGTGATTGAACGTGCATCATTAAAAACATCCTAGGGCCCACTATAATGTTTATTTGTCATCCAACTTGTTGATTAGGTCAAACAAAGCTGGATGAAGGGAAAACACAAATATTAGCTTGATCCAAAACTTTTGTGGACCTCAAGAAGTTTTTAATGGTGAGCGCTTAATGACCACCTTTTCCTGTGGTCCACCGGAGATATGAATATGATTCTTTTTTGGGCTTGTGCCTTAAAATGATCTAGCAAAATGGATGGACGGCATGGATAAAAGGCATTCATATGGTGGGGCCCACATAGCACTGACCAGTAGCAATGTCATTAGGCAATCCGCATCACTGTTGTATTTTCCCTTTTTAGTAATTTTAAATAATAAATACCACGTAAATATCGTATTTACATTCAAGTAATTGAGCTACATCATTAAGATGGGTATTTTTGTCATTTTATGAAAAAATATGATGGAAATTAGAGAAAACCAATGGAAGGTACCCCTTTGCCGATTATCTTGATTAATGAGGTAGCTTAATGAAAAGTTGATTTAAAAAGGTATCAGGATGTAAATATGGTATTAATAAGGTACTATTTTGTAAAATTCCCTATTTTTTTTAATAAATCAGATAATTTTATTAAAGGAGGAGAAACAAAATAACAAAAGCAACACAACAAGAAGGTTGCCCTCCAGCTGCAATGAATATGAGACTACCCGCAATTGCACCTTGAAACTTATCTCCACATCATTCACCAGACTTCTATAATGGAACAGAACAGTTTTGAGAACTCAAATTTATATGGCTACCATCGCAATTCCATGAAGCATATAAGTAGTACGAGTGTAAAGACCAAATACGTGACTATTGACCATACATGTGGTGGACCACATTCACCTTAAATGTGGTGGGTGCCCTTTCTCTTGTTGCATCCCGAGTCACTCAGATCATATAGCATGGTATATCCTGAGTCACTATAGGTGTAGGCCCTCTTTCTGATGGTGTAGACCCAAAATAGCATTTAGTCATTTTTACTTACAATAATAACATCTTCCTTTCTACTCTCACATTGAATCTAGAATGTACATGTGATGTAGGACCGATGCATAAACCAAATATCATGTGCGATCAAGTAGTAAAATTAAGATAATTAACAAAAAAACACAAACCTTGCCATACTCATCCCAAGTACCAAGAAAACCAAAAGAATATCATGCACAATCCTAGCCTAGGTTACCAACATCGTCACACAAGATCATTAAATAAAAGGAAACTAGGATCTAATGGATGCAAGGACATCCAATTAGCATAGGGTAAAGTCTATTTCAAAGTAGAAGGCCTAATACAACCTAGGGTAAAATTAGGGTTAGGGGAATTAGGGAAATATGGAAATTAGGGTTTATGGAATCAAATTGGGTGAAGAGATTAAATGGTTCATAGGTTAATATGTGGGAATTAAGATTTTGGATAGAAGAGGTGTAAGGATTTTGGGTGAATTGAAAAATGGAAAAAGCTAGGGTTTGGGTAATTTGGGAAAGTAGGAAAGTTAGGGATTTTAGGTTTAGGGTCAGGGTTTGGAAAAGAGAAAAAAGGGATTTTGAATTTAAGGGTAATGGGACGCCAATACGGATAAGGTGTGGCTGTACGTCCAACCCGAGAGGTTCACACGTATGGCCGTACAGTCACACGTGTGGCTTGGGTGGATGGGTTTAGGTCTCTTAGGGTTTGGATTGTAAATGGGGATGGGAAAGTTAGGTTTAGGAGAAGATGAAGATTTAGGATGGGAGAATCGAAGAACTTTGAAGAAAAGAGAGAAAATGGATAATGATGTGGGGATAGATGGAGACATCGCACCTCTATTGATGAAGAATTTCCTCACACCAATCTCCCTTCTAAATCACATGAAAGTATCTTCAAATCTCATGAAGATGTAAGAAGAAGAAGAAAAGGAGCAAAGCTTCTTTGTTTTTTTCACAAAATCCATTTGGAGAGAGGTCACACACTAATATCATCATATCTTGTGAATTTTAACGAAAATAGCTCGTCTAAATAAAATCAACTAAAATCACTCATAATGGTGTCCAAACATAACATAAACAAAACCAAATCATATAAGCTGATAAAGTCTAAGAAAAACAAGTGTGGACGATCCACGATCAATGGCCCGATCATGTGATCTAACGGCACGATCATCACGTCCCTCCAATCCAACGGTCTGGATCACTCCATATAGCGGCCCATATGCATCTTCCCAATGTAGGGTCTTCTAGATGCTCGCACATGCACATGGGGTCTTTAGCACGATCAAGGGTACTCGCCTAGCCACAGGGAAATCGGTGTGGCCCGCCTCCTCCTCTAATACGTACGTAAAGATGTATGTGAAGTGATGTCCTCATCAAGATGGCACAAAAGCGAATCAGATCCAGGACCTCTCCTCTCTTCAATCTTTTCTTTCATCTTTCCCCTTTTTCTGTTGTTGCAACCCTAGATCTGCCTAGGACTAGTCTCTTTTCAGGAAATCTAGGGTTTCCCTTCCTTGGGCATGCAAAAACCCGACTTGGTTCTCTGAGTTCGATGAATTACTATGTGGCAAGTATTATCAGGCTGATTTGAAGTTCTCGATGCTAGATGCATTATTGGTGTGGGCATAAGTTGTACCTTATGGCTACATGAGACGACCAGGTGATTGGAGCTATAAACCTCATCGACAGCTCCCAGTCACAAATGGGTGGATGATCAAGGAGAAATACTCGAAGACCTTGATAGGTATCGCAGATTGGTGAGTAGACTTGTATTTAACGATTACACAAGTAGACTTGCAACGAGTATTGTTAGCAAGTTCTTGGATGCCACTTTTGGATGTAGCAATACATATTCTAGGGTGTCTCAAGGGGGTGTCAAGCAAGGTATTTAACAACAGTAGCCGTAATGATCGTCCTTATAAAAAAAAATGTAAGAAAAAAATGTGAAAATATTGAAAATTAGATAAGCGAGGGAAGGATGTTAGTGTTTTGTTCCCTACAAGGCCAATGTGTTAATCTTAACCATTGATTGATGATCTTGACTATAGATCATGATGACCATAGATCCCTATGTGGACATGTCATTAATGGGTATATCTTAAATTGTACATGTATATGGGTTAAAGCGGAGGGATTCTTCTGGTTGTCCATGGGAACTAGAGATTGGACACGATGGCCACTAGTCATGGAAGAGTTGTATTCCATGGATCTCAATATCCCATTGTTCTGACCACAAAGCAGGTTGTAGGAAAAAGCTGTGGTTGCTGTAAATTCTTATGTGGTATTCATGTGAGTTGGGATGGAGGGTGTCTAACATCAGGTTCAACGACGAATTGGTATGCCTATGCCCTACCCTACATAAGAGTGTAAGTGTGGCATAAGAATAGGCTCCTAATATTGATTGGACACTACATTGGAGGAAAGAACATGAGAAAAATATAAGAAATTTTCAAAAAAAAAAAAATTTTTTAAGGAGGATTACAACTGTCTATTTTTTTTTGGTTTTAAACATGTTTTATGATAGTGTAATGGTCATTCTTTGGTAAGAATGTTGTCTTGGGCTGCCTGATGATATTATTAACCCGAAAGGCTTAGACTAACTTTAAAAAACTCCTATATTTCATTTTCTAATATCTAATATCAATGATTCGATATAAATCAGATTATATGCATACGAATTTAATGATGAGACAATTATATATTTATATTTATATAATCACTTGAATGCTTTCAAAACGGGCTAAAATTCATTCAATCTTTGGGATTCATCCTACTAATGGATATCCCTAACCATTTGACACCATTTTCCTTAGAAGAAATTATAATTAAAATAAAATAAAATAAAATATTGGTTAATAGTGTCAAGTCGATTTGGGACCCACTCGAATCCCCCCAAAACAGACCAAAATTCATGCAATATGTGGAATGCATCCCAATAATGCATATCCCTAACCATTTGACACCATTTCCTTCAAGAATTTTAAGAAAAACATTAAAATTAAAATCGGATAAATAATGTCCATCCAATTTTGAACCACTCAAATACCTCAAAACAAGCCGAAATTCATGCACTCCATGGGATTCATCCCACTAACGCATATCCCCAAGTATTTTACATGAATTTACTTTAAGAAATTTGAGGAAAAAGTTATTAAATTGTCACTATTCATTGCAAAAGCGACCCAAAAATACCAAAAAACAGAAAAAGAGATGGAAAAACCATGGATTTAGTGCGCATGCATGTGTCGATCTAAACTCCATAGATGCATTTAAACAATCTATATTTCAAATATTTTACAAAAAAAAAAAACTCCATACATGTATTTGAACAATCTATACTTGAAATATTTTACAAAAATTTAAAAAAAAATAAAAAAAATCAAAAAATCAAAAAATGCTGAAAATTATATAAAAACCAACAAAAAATTGAAAATTATACAAACATGGCCAAATCGAACACAAATCTTAATACGATTTGGTCAATTTGGTAATATAATGTTGAATCAATAAATTTGCAGCAAGAGAAAACTATATATATATATATATATATATATATATATATATATATATATATATATATATATATATATTCGATTTTCTCCAAATTCGGCCTCGGATCTTCAATTCTTCCAAAATGGCTTAAAGAATTGCACAAATCTAGTCGAAAATAGGTGGTTAAAAATAGTCCCAAAAAGCAAAAATGTCAACAAGTGGAGGAGAAATATGGAAATTTAGAAAACGACCCCTAAAAGGGGACTGACTTACACGTAAAGCATCATTACGCAATGTCATAATGGATCGTTATGGGCCCGTAATGAACTTTACGGGATCATTACGGTCTAATTTTTTTTAGCATGAGCCGTTACAACTTGTGTTGTATAACAGCCCGTGCCATTTCTGTTACGTAACCATTGTTACAGTCGTTCAGTAACCATTTTTCAATACCTTGATTACAGTGGCTCATACATGGGTGTTGTTGGGTTCATCCATTAAGATATGGTTGAGGTCCATATGATCCAACAAGGGATCTACTAGTCTCCTCAGGACACTCTTATGGCCAAGATTTACTAAATTGGACCATCCATCAAGCATTGTTCATACCAGTACCAAAGGTTTCAAATGGTTTTTTATGAGTGTTTTCAACCGTCGATCTTTTTTTTTTCCGTTAAAATATTTTCATCACATTTGATGGTAATCCGACGGTTGAGATCTTGTGATCCATCACTTGATTTACATGGTAATTAGATCGAGGATGGATGGCCATGTTCAGTGGAGGGATGGAGTCAATTTGAATACAGACTTTAGATGTTGTGGGGTTTACTAAAGTGGTAAGGTACTGATGCAGGACATGAAATGTAAATATGATATGCAAGATTTCAGGCTTAGATCATACCAATTCAGAAACAATTACACAAATTCCACATCCCACATGATAATCCAAACGTTCAATTAAAGGGGAATTTATGCGGGTCCAGGCCTACACATGATAGGGCTGGATCAATAAAAATTATGAAGCAAACGATACTCAAAGATAAGAAATAATCCTTCACACATACATAGTAATCAGTCCCTAATCCAAGGGATTCACCAGTTTCAAATCAAGGAACCCTAGGGAAAGAAAAGGGGCATATAAGTTAGGGAAAACGTAATCTAGGGCTAGGTTTCATGAAAAAAGGCTATGAGAGGATAAAAGAGAATAAAAACCTGAGCCAAAAGACGATCCTACGTATAGGCAGCGGGCTTGGGCCGCGAGCGTCGTTTGCAGAAAAGTTCTCCTTATAGGCTCCAAAACCCGAAGTTTCGGGTCGATCCGAGCTACGGCTGTGCGTGGTGCTCATCCGAAATGTCGGCCGCCACGGCCGAAATCGGAAACCCATCAGTAATGAAGAACTCGATGCAAATGTATGGACGAATTGATGAATGGTGGGAGAAGATGGGAAAAAAAATTATGGGGATGGGGATGAATCGGGTTCGATGTGGCTTCGCACCACTGGTAGTTAGCCCTTCGAAAAGGAGGGCTTCGCACCCACTTTTGAATTCTTCCACAACTCACGAAGAGAGCAGAAAAATAAAGCGAATTTTTATTAAACTTGAATGAATCAAAAGAACTACAAGGGGTGCCTATTTATAGAGAGAGCCCTATACCCAAAAACTCGCACCATGTGCGACATCTATTACTTCCTAAAATAAAAACCAAACACGTAAATCTAAAGCGTTCACAATGTTCTAAATAATAACAATAAGCAAAACTTAAAAATGAAATCAATCCGACGAGTGGGCCACGATCATGAGATCCCATGATGGGCTTTTCTTGACTATCGTGCCCACTTTTCTCGAACCAAAACTTGTCTTCTAGCTAGGAGGCCCTCCCTGGACGTCGTCATCGAGCAGATCGATGATGGGATCCTCCTTCTGCGTACATACGTGCGTAGGGGTGGTGGTGTGCGGCCGTGCATGTGCACGATGTCCTCATCAGGTACCATATTGGCGTCTCTCCACAAAACCCTAATTCCTCCTCAGAATAATATCGTAAAAAATGACCGACTTCGCCATTGCGGTCTACTTGTAAAAACATTCCCTCTGAGAGTTTTGTCTCTTCCATGTATACCACTAGCAGAGGTGCAGTTGTTTGCATTAAATAAATAAATAAGGTGGAGCTAAGCGATTTTTTATTCTTGAGGATATGATGGTTGTTTTTCCACCCTGACTCACCCTTAACTTAGGGGTTGGGAGTGTTATTATTGGCATTTGTTCAATGTACACCCCTTCCACTTCAGCGGACGAGGTCTTTTTGTTGGACTGTAGGATGGTAGATTCCTTACCTAAGGCTAATTGGTTCATTTTTAAGGACTTCCACATGGTGGCACATAGCTTTAACAAGGTGGGGGGCCATCCTCCCAAGCTCTTGGACTCTTAGAAACGCTAAGGGCCTGTTTGGCCAGGCAGATCCCACGGTATTAGGAGGGATGGGATCGGCAATATCCTGGGATAGGCATGACGAGCCAAACATATCCGGTGAACTTGTCCCAGGATATGAGCAATCCCATGGATCTTAAGACAATCCACTGACATCACCATCATTACCTTAAAATTGATCCTATCCCTTGGTTGGATGGATTGGAAGGTAAAATCCCGGGATATGCACGGCGTGCCAAACAGACCCAGTGAACTTGTCCCGAGATATAAGCAATCCCATGGATCTTAAGACAATCCACTGACATCATCATCATTACCTTAAAATTGATCCCATCCCTCCTAATACCATGGGATCTGCCCGGCCAAACAGGCCCTAATAGATAGCTTTCAAGGAGAGGTTTGACTTAATCATCCTAAAACTGAGATTGCAGCCAATCACCGGCACAATTGGTTTACCTATTACAACTTAGAGAGAAAGAGAGAGAGAGAGAGAGAGAGAGAGAGAGAGAGAGAGAGAGAGAGAAGTGAAAAAGAGGAGAAGAAAGAATTCTCGTCTCCCTTCCATGTGTCCACATGTCCAAACATGTGTGTCCCGGTCGGTATAAACTTACCTATCATGCTCGAGACTAGGGTGGATCAAGGGTTTCTAAATATTAGGCATTCAAATTTCATATGACCCATATCACCACATGCATGGCAAACAAGAGATGCTTTAGATGTGCTTCCTGAAGCAATTGAGTCCTTGATCACAGGGGGAACCGAGGATGAACTAGAGTTATGACTATCGTATCCTATACCTCTTTTCTCCCCCAACCTTTTACCCATACCTAATAATCTCTCTAGCTTTTCTTCTCCTTGGGTACATTTGTAGTTTATGTTAGAATGATGAGACTTCAACAGGTCGATTTCTAATTTCATACGATGATTAATAGATTTCATATTGTTCAGTTCCTTTTCAAGTCTTCATTTTTCTTTGTTAATTCAGTTATCTCATCTCCAAATCTTATATTTTCTCTAGTGAGGCTAGAGTTAGCTCTCATTAACTCTTCAACCTCATCGGCCAATTTCTAGTTCTCGACCTTAACCTGACCAAGCTTCTTGGTAAGTTTTAAGCTTTCAGTATAAAACTGTTCATAGGCCTCTTGTAAGTCACCATTTTCATTTTCCTCTTCTTCTTCTTCTTCATCTTCTTCTAAGGAGGATGCATTTTCTTCTTTTACCGAGATGTCATGGTCATTGTTGTCTCCCGTGTCCTCAAATTCTAGGAGAGTAGTGGTGGTGGAGGCAATAAGAATTCTCAATGAGCCTTAGTCTCCATCACTATAGGATTCATCATAATCTGATTCTGAATCCTCTGAGTCATCCCAAGTGGTAGTCATTACCTTCCCTTTAGATTTACTTTTAGTAGGACACTCGGAGGCAAGGTGGCCATAACCTCCACAGTTATAACATTGGAAATCCTTTGATTTCTCAGTAGATTTACCTATTGGGCGCTTGGAATCAAAAGTCTTTCCCTTTATAAAGCTCTTTCCTTTGCTCTTGTTAAAGAATTTTCTAAACTTCTTAGCAAACAAAGCCATTTCTTTATCTTCTTGATCACGGTCTTCATCAGAATTATCTTTCTTTTGAGAAGTTTTTAAGATGGTGTTTTTGGATTTTAAGGGAGTTTTGAAATGTAGTTCGTAAGTTTGCGGGGAACCTAACAGTTCTTCTACTTTCATATCATCAACATTTCTACATTCATCAATGGTTGTGACTTTAGATGTAGAGTTGGGTATCGAGTCGAGTTGGATCGGATTGGGTCCAACTCGACTCGGTCCGAAATTTACATGGCCTGACCCGAACTCGATCTGATCCGGGACCGAGTCTGGGTCATCTAACTCAATCCGATCCGAACCACTACTGGCCTGATTCGATCAAATTGGGTACGGTTCGGATCGATCCTGAATTTTATTTTATTTTTTGGAAAATTTTAAATAAAAATGGTGGGCCACTGCTCCAAAATAGTCCAAAATATAGGCTAAAATTAATATATATATATATATAAATGAAACCTACGTACCTACCTGATGAATGGAGATGATGAATGGTGATGATGAGTGGGCCGGGCTGCTGAGTGGCTGGATCAAGATGGTCGGGTGCGGCGCTCGTTCGAGTAGAGATAGATGAAAGAGGGAGAGATTTTAAGGATGAACGGTGATGATGACTGATGAGTGGGCCGGGATGCTGAGTGGAGTGCCAGATCAAGATGGTTGCTCATTCGGGTAGGGAAAGAGAGGGAGGGATTTTAGGGATTTTGGGGATATAAGGGAGAGATTTTAGGGATTTTGAGGATTTGAGGGAGGGATTTTAGGGATTTAGGGTTCGTCGCCAGTTCGGGTGCTGGTGGGTAGGGTAAAAAGTAAAAGAGTAAAAATTTTAAATATATATATATATATACTTATTAATAGACCTGATTCGAATCGGATCCAATCGGATCGGATCGGTCCGGATTGACATTGATCCAAACTCGATCTGATGAATGGTCGGATTTGACTGGGCCAACTCGATCCGGCAGGATCCTGGCCTTCGGTTCGGATCGGATTGGTTCGGATCCGTCGGATCGGTCCGGATTCTGCCCGGCTCTATTTAGATGTGAATCGTTCCGATAGGGATCTCATAGTTTTCCTACATACACGTAGATCCGGAACCTTTTCACCAAGATCCCACGTGGAGTTATATATGTCATTCAGTTTTGTATAAAACTCCATGAAGGTCTCATGCTCCCCCATCTTAATTGGCTCAAATTGGGTTGATTGGAGCCAAAGTTTTGAGCGCTTAACCGTGCAGTCCCTTCGTGAGTGGTTTCCAATAAATCCCACGATTGTTTTGCAGTTTCACACACACATATGCATTTAAATTCTTCTTGAGAGACTGCACAATATATGACATTGAGTGCCTTTGCATCACAACTTGACCTTGTCTTATCATAATCAGTCCATGGTGATTGTGGTTTGGGTCTTGTGGTAGTAACACCACCATCTAATATTATTTGTTCCACTGGTGTTTGCCAACCATTCTCAACAATTTGCCAAACTGTATGATCTAAGGATCTAAGAAAAATTTGCATCCTTGCTTTCCAATATGCATAATTAGATCCATCAAAGAAAGGAGGTATGGAAATTGAAGTCCCTTCATTCTTAGACAAAATTCAAGCTACAATAGGATCTCAATCCAGGCGGTTAAGCCTTTCAAGAGGAACCCGCTCTGATACCAATTGAAATTGCGAAGTTCAATAGCCGCTATGTTAGGAGCTAGCAAGTAAAGCTAGGTCCTAGGGGGGAGTGGGGGAATAGAACCTTTTAAAATTTTAGAATTTAAATTGCAATAGGTTAATACAAATTACCGAAACATACTAACAAACTTAAATATTAAATGATGTATCATATTCAGCTCAAGTCTAAAAACAGAAAGATAGTGAATCATCATGTGAGAAATTTATCAAACATGTTGGTTGTAATAAAGTTATACATTCACAATCATTCAGCAAAATGAAATCAATCATAGACAAAATTCATTCAGCCCATTGCACAAGATGTATAGTGGTTCGGCTATGTGCCTCTCCACTCCCGGCTGACTCACTCTCTCCTAGAGTATACTGGATTTCACTATCACAATGGTTTTAAATCAAGTTTACCATAAACCTTTACAATCTACACAAGGTTCTACACATTTTACACTCATTGATGGCCAACACAAGGTCTTAGAGAGTTTGGATCACAAACTCAACAACAGTCCTACACGAGGACGACACTATACTTGTCCTAAACAAGAATAAGCCACGTACTCTCCTGTCGGAGGCCTATGCAAGGTCTTAGAGTACGAGTTTGGGTCTCAAACTCTTAAGCCCAAATCTCCACAAGAAAAGGGTCAACAAATGGACTCTTATACTAAGACATACCTAGTTGGATGAGCCCCATGATAGTGCCTAGTCGAGGATGCTTTGTCTTAATCAAATCAGCTCCTCTTCAGCTCCCACGAACAATACCTTGCATAGATGTGCCAATGGAGTGCCAAGGTGGGAGAAGGGTGGTGAACCTAACTTAAAGATGAAGGATCTTTCGGGTACAGGTTAGGGTTCTCCAAAGATAGCATTTAATGGCTTTTAAGACAAGGGATTTGCCTTTAAAGATCAAGGTTAGGGCCATTAATGAAAGCTAGAGTTCATGATTCAATCTGAGCTTTGAATGCTTATTAATCATCTCTTAAAGACAAGATTGAATGATGAACTCATGAGAATAGAGCTCGGGAAGAAGGATTTAGCAAGGGGAAAACACTCTCTCAAGACTCTATGTGTTTCTCATCCCATTGCAAAGAAAGCCCTCTTTAGGTTAAATAGATAGGCTTGCAACGATAAAAAAACGAGCAGATATCAGGCAGTTCGATAAGAACAAGGCTAACTCTGATGGGATGGAGCAAAGTAGAATTTCCAGCTGAAATGTTGTTGGACAGATTTTGTGCTTCTACTCGATGCCATCAAGTGGTCTTTGATGCCATCGAGTGGCTCTTTGATCCCATCGAGTGGGACCTTGATGCCATCGAGCAGCTCAGAAATATAGGTCAAAGCTTGCCAGAAAATTTTAAGTTGTCTACTCGATAGGATCAATTGGGTGTTTGATCCCATCGAAACCCCTCGAGGAGCACTCGATAGGATCAACTTTTCATATGTTCTGTTTTGCCCAAATTTCTCTCAAGTCTTTCTTCTAACTAACAAGAGAAAGGTTATTCCAATTGAGTTTGGGCTAGCGAGAGAGGCATGATTTTGGATTTATCATGGTTGTAGGATTTGAGGAGGCCAAGGCACTTCATCGTTTTCTTGTTTCTTCAAAGCCTTGAACGCCGATGATCTTCAAGTCTTCAACCTTCAACAATCCATGGGACTCTCCGAACTCGATGACACACGACTCATGTTAATTGACAAAACACTACATTTACATAAAACTCCTATGTACAATATTCTAAATAGGTAGAATTCATCTAATGCAGGGGCATTTTCACACCGAGCTCGAGTGGGGTTGCCTGTGGGATGCAAGGGCACCCTTTGGGTGGGCGGCTCGTGTGAGGCGGGTGGCTCGTGTGAGGTGGGCCCCATCCGTGTGAGGCGGTACCCATTTGACGTGGGGCCCACAAGGGGGGTTCAACCGAGGTCCTAACCCATGCGATGTGGGGCCTGGGCTATGAGATAAAGGGATTAATTTGCCATGTTCTATCAATTCGAGCTTTTAGAGCAAGTAGTTAATTGTCCCGCATCATCATCCCACCTATGCATATTCCTAATCATTATACACCATTTCTCTCAAGAAATTTGAAAAAAAAAAAAAAAAAATTTAAGTTTGTTGAATAATGTCAGCCCAATTTGGGTATACTCGAATGGCATAAAAATGGCCTAAAATCCATGCAAACCATGGGATTCATTCCACTTATGCATATCCCCAATCATTATATACACAAATTCCCCCAAGAAACTTGAGGAGGAATTTTATTTTTATTTTTTTTGAAGGATGAACAATCTCGTCTCAAAATTTGGATACCATTGAACGGCTTCAAATTCGTGGAATCCATGAGATTCATCCCACTAATGCTTATCCCTAATCACTTATACCATTTTCCTAAAGAAATCTAAGAAAAGAAATTTAGACAAAAAAAAAACTCATCCCAAAAGAGGGCCTTTTTTTTTAACAATGACAACTGTTACAGCCGTCACTGAACAATCATTTTCAAATTGAGAGTTATTTTGATGCAAATTGGACCAGATATTTATTTATTAGGTCTATTACTAGATATTGCAAATTTATAGGAGAAAAGCTAGTCACATGGAAGAGTAAGAAACAATGTAGTTGCCAAGTCAGGTGTAGAGGCTTAATACAAGCCATGGCAGATGGCACACACCATGTGTGAACTACTATGGTTGAAAACTCTAATGTAGGAGATGGGATACAAGGTAGAAGGGCCAATGAAATTGTATTGTGATAATCAAGCAACTTCTCATATTGCTAATAATCCAGTCTTTCATGAGAGGATAACCATATTGAGATCAACTGCCACTCATTCGAAAGAGGTTGACAACAAAGTATCTACTCCTTATGTAAAGTCTCAGGATCAGCTTGTAGACATGTCAACAAGTTAGGCATTGATGACATTTTGTGCACCAGCTTGAGAGTTGACCATACACTACTGTACATGTGATGTTGCCCCCTTCCTATGTGTCGTATTGTGAGTCACAGCTCATAATGCTGGTCGTACAACCCACACTGGAGATCTAGGACCACTTTCTTATGAAGTAAGCCCAAAGGGGCATTTTAGTAATTTTTACTAAGGATAAAAATAAACAAGAGGGGCCTGTGCAACCCTAAGCATGGTGTGCAGTAAAGGCCGTTACGTAAAGGTAATAGTGGTAACCGTTACACGTTACAGTACAGGGTCGTAATGGCCGTAACAATCATTATCGAAAAAATAACTCGTAATTGCCGTTAACGACATGTTACATCCCCTATAAAGGCCATAATAGCCCCGTAATGGTCTATTACGAGATAGACACATGTTTTTCATACTTTTTAATCAACATTACGAGGCAGATACAGGTTTTTCGAGGATTTTTCAATAAATAAAAAAGAGAGACCGTAACGGCCGTTATGGGATCGTAACAGCCGTTATGCCCCGTATCGTAAAGGTAACGGTGGTGGCCATTACGGCCACCGTTACCATTACAGAACACCTTGACCCTAAGTGATTCTCTACCCTAATTTTATTCTTTTATCTCCTCTTTCCTCCTTTTATCATTTCTTCTCTCATATCGTCTCAAAAAATTTACAATTTCACAAATGAATAATAATTTTTGAGACAAAAAGATGAACTTGTATGTGTAAGTTTAAGTTTCTGTGGAAAGAGAGACACATCTACAAGTGCAAGCATACACAGACTTAAGCAAATATTTGTATAAACTACTTACTCTACTCATGACTATTGTAATGTGGTATGCTTCATTGGTTATGTCCTCTGAACAATAAATGCCAAAGCAGACTTAGCTTCTTGTTCAAGCACTCAAGATTTTCGCAATTCACTCAGCTCTACTAGATGAAAAGAGGAGTCTATGTCAAGACTTAAGGCTCAACTAGATCTGGATTAACATGCTGGCAAAGAATTTGGTTTGAGTCATATACCTATATTCAGCGTTTGAAGTATCGGTATCACTACAAGTTTCGTTGGCTGAGGATATAAAAACAATATCGAGATCGTCGATGATATCACCGATTTCTGGAAATGTGGGGAAACAACGGGAAAACGACAGAATTTTTTCAGTAAAACTTCAGGAGATGCTAAAATACACATATTTGCATATTTAGGAATTAACAAAATTGCAAAAAGAATGCATTCATAATAAGTTTCCATTTAATGGAGCCTAAAAGTATGTGTTGTTGTAAGAAAACAGTCCAATAGTAACACAACAATCACTTAAATCTCCTGTTTCAAAAAAAAAATCACTTAAATTTCATTAAACCAATTAACAAGCAAACAAACATGCATAATGCATTCATACACCATACATCCATGCATAAATAAGCATATAAAGAAAATAAACGTGCATGATGATCCAACCATCAATCCATCCATCCTATCCAACCATCCATTCATTCCATCCATCCATCCCATCCAACCACCCATTCCTCCCATCCATCCATCCAACCATTCCATCCATCCCATACATCCAAACATCCATCCATCCATCCCATATCCATCCAATCATCCAACCATTCCATCCATCCATCCATCCATCCAAACATTTTTTAATAAACACATTTTTGGCGATATCGATACATTGGCGACATATCACCAATACACTGGTGATGTCGCCTGGAATTTACACAATCGAAAATATTAGCAATACATTGGCAATATTGATACACTGGGGATACAAGCAACACCTGGAATTTATACAGTAAAAAATATTCACGACATATTAGCGATATCAATACATCAGTGATACTTGGCAATAAATCACTGATACCTAGAATTTTTTATACTACTAGTGTTTTTGGGTATCGCTACTAGTGTTATCAGTATTGCCGACCTGGAGATACGGATAATATCAGGGATATTATTGTAATATTGAGGATACACTTAACAATGCCTATATTCATATTTTAGAATTTTCTTTAGAACCCATGACAGCTCAGTGAGTGGCCTGATTTGAAGCAACCACTGGCAAAAGAACTACCTCAAACTAAGACCCATCCAACAACAAGTCCAGGAAGGAAAAATAATTAATAAAAGTACTGGAGCTACTTCATCACAATAAGGAACAAAAGCATTAACCATACAACATACGTTTGGCATGGAAAACCATATAAATGTCAAAGGTCTGTGCAGTACCAGGGAAAATACGAGACCAAGATATGGAAAAACGATAAGCTCCAAATCCCAGCTTGGCAATAAGGTCCACATCCTCCTGTATTAAAAATATTAAAGTCCTTAAAAAATCCGTGAATGAAAGATAAGGGAACCAAAATGCAAGAAAAAAAAAAAACCCATAACTATGATATAGTTGCATACATATTCACCACGTCATAAAAATTAGAAAAAACCACTTGCAGAATTTACAGTTTTCTCAGGGCAAATGATCCTAGTTCCCACTCCTTTTTATGTCTTTAGATCGATAGTCTTACGGGCTGTTCAGGAACAATGAAAACATTGACAAGAAATAAACTTCCATTGATATCTACCTTTACCTGTTTGAAAAAAAAAAAAAAAATTATGAATGGAAATTGGTTTTCATTTCTAAGGTTTTATTCAAAATGTTGATATCGATTACTTTCAAAAAGGAACCTGCCAAATGTAGCCTTCCAAGGTTACTAGAGAGTTCTCATCATTTGACCGTTGTCATTAGAACATTTCCATGGGAAACTACGCTCTTAACCAAACAACAGAATAGTGTTGGATTTCCCAGTTATCCATTTTTTAAATACTCCATATGGGTTTGCCATGTCTACATTTTTTATTCTCTCTATCCAAATAGGCCTACTAGTGTCCGCTCCTCAAAGTGCCATCTCTCAAAAGAATCAGAAAAACTGAACAGACGTGAAAGGAATGGATAGGACAATGTTCAATCCACTTTAGCCCAACAACATATGGGTTGGGGATAGAAATAACAGTCGCTTAAGTGCATTATATTTTATGACAAAACTAATTGATGCAGGACCATAGTTAGCAAAACTCCGTGTTTAAAAAATAAAATAAAAATGTATAAATGATTAAACATTAAAACTCCTATTTTGAAAGATAGGTCAAAAACTCATTCTTTTGGGAAAATTGAATTAAACATGCTTTTTTCAATAAAATATGTTTTAGTATTAAAAATAAAAAGACCTTTTGGGGGCAAGTCAAAAAATAGAGATTGGTGGTCGCCACCTATTGATAAAATTGAGTAGAACATGAAAAATTTTAGTACCCCCCCGCCGTTTTTTTCCGCCGCACGCATGGAAATTCGTATTATTCATAACTATAAAAATTCCATTTATATCAACCGGTTGGACTACAATTTATAGTCCGCCTAGCAAATAACTTATATTCTATCATGTGCATGCGGCATCCAACCCGTCCAATAGGTTGTGCTGCCCATGAGGATCAACTTGTGCAAAAACCAGCCACATCCACTCATCTCATGGACCACACTAGTATTTTGTTATTTATCAATGGTTAGAATTGTTTTCTATGGTATGATCCACCTGATTAATGGATAGTGCTGATTTTTGTACAAAATGATCCTCATGGTTGGCCCAACCTATTGGAAGGGTTGGTTGTTGCACATACCTGATTAAAGGGAAGTTATTTGCTGGGTGGACCATAACTTGTGGTCTAACAAGTTCGACTTGAGACATTCTCATCTATATATGATATATAGAGACATATATGCATAACCATTTTTTTCACTCCCTTTTTCTACTCTAAACAGAATTAAATCCAAACTTTTCATTCGCCGAATTTTTGGCGTTTCTTTTTTTTTTAAACCGTAATTTTAACGATCAAGACCAAATTAAATACGAACATTTCCCGTACCATCTTTTTAACGTTTTTGGTTTTGCTAATAACTTAACCCAGATCTCTTGCTTCAACGCGTTTCAAAGGAGCCTTGCTTTGTAGCTAGGAAAGGAGGAAGAAGGGAAGATTTGGAGATCTATGGGATTGGAACACAAACTTTTGGCATCTAAACACATTCAATCACACAAAAGCAAGCCTTCTCTTCTCAATTCTTTCTTAATTTTTTATTACAAAAGCCAAACCTACCAGAAATTCTAGAGAATTCCATATTGTAGGCCTCATACAAATAACCCTAATAACCTCTTGTGATCCCCTAACTAATCCTAGGTAATTAGTTTCTAATCACAACTAACCCCAACAAACCCAAAACTAACTCTAAATTGCCCTTGTAACTTCCTAACTATCGACCAACAACCACAACACAAGAAGAAATTTACAAGAGTACCCCCGAACTCCAAAATTTACAAAAATACCCAACTTGACTTCATTTGCCTCATATGTGCCTCACGAGGCCCACCCATGGCTAGTGTGATCCAAGTCATCCAAGTGAGCCATGGCCACGTGCTCACATCAGATAACTATGTGCAGGACCACCCGATCATCACAAGGTTCCAAGATTGGACCCCATATGCTGTCCAATCGAAGGCAAAGCCATCTGATTGACTTATGGATCACACAAGATCAATAAGATAAGATTTTTAGCCATCTGATCAATTGGATTGTGGAGCCCACAAGTCCAATCGGTAAGATTTTTAGCCATCTGATCAATTGGATTGTGGAGCCCACAAGTCCAATCGGATGGATTGGAGGCATGAAACAATTGGACTGTGCAGCCCACAAGTCCAATCTTTTCCTTTTGAAGGCTTTAAATGCAAACCATATAAGAAATATAGGCATTTTGTACAACTGTACAGCCCCATAGTACCATACAATTGCATATAGAGAGTTTGAGCAACATTTGGAGTCTTTTCTTGTTTCTTTATTTAGCTCTTTCCTTATCTTATTACAAAGTGATATGGGAATAGTCAGTGTTCGAGTTGTTGGTATCACTACAAGTTTCATTGGCCGGAGATAAAGATATAATATCTTTATCGTCGATAACCGGAAATGCAGGGAAAAATGGAGAAACATGGAGAAAATGGTGAAATTTTTCAGTGAAACTTCAGGACATGCCTAAATACACATTATTTTACATATTCAGGAATGAAAAAATTGCAAAAAGAATGCATTAAATTAGAAGTTTCCATTTAATGGGGGGCCAAAAGGCATGCGCTGTCATAAGAAATCACTCAAATAGTAACCAAAATGAGTTTATATAATACAAATGCAAGCTTACAACAATTAAGACATGCAATAGTAAATGAATTTTTAAAAAAAAAAAAAATACAACCTTGATCCAAAATCTCCAATGGACCACACCACATGAAAACAATAGTAATTGGATATCCACCATTAAAATCCAATCTATACGAGCATAGATGGGCCCACTGTATTGTTTATTGGACATCCAATCTGTTGATTAGGTCATACAGACCTAGATGAGGGGAAAAATCAAAGATTATCTTGATCCAAAACTTTTATGGGCCCGAAAAAGTTTTTAATGGTCTAAGTTAATGTGATCCACTTGAGATTGGGATATACCTCATTTTTGGTCTCATACTCTAAAATGGTCTATAAAAATAAATGGACGGTGAGGATACAACACATACATCACGGTGGGGCCTACGGAACTTGGTGACGTCACCTCAGTAGCGAGTCTCGCTGCTCAACCCGTCGGTAGCTAATCCGCGTCAAGACACGGATTTCTTTCCTCCACTGGGATGCTACGTGGGGCCCACCATGATGTTTATAAAAAAATCCACCCCGTCCATCCATTTTTTTAGAAAATTTTAAGACATCAGAAAAAAAAAAAAAAAATCATTTGGATCCAAAAGTGAGGGCAGCCGCACGAGAGGAAATAGTGGAGATTTAGTGACCACTGTTTAAACATTTGTCTGGCCACAAAAGTTTATTATAAAGCTATAGTTTTGTGTTTTCACTTCATCCCAATCAAAATGAACTTATAAACAGTTTGGATGGCATATAAACATCAAGATGGTGCCCAGGGAGGTTTCAACAGTGGAAAAATCTCTCCAATTTTCATTCTCGTGTGTCCACATTGGGTTTTGGATCCACCTAATTTTTGGTCTCATCCCCTAAAATGATCTGAAAAAATGGATGAACGAGGTGGATTTTTAATCAACATCATGTTGGGCCCTAAGTAGCAATAACATCATGCAAAAGGCTTAATTAGAAATTCCAATTTGTGTACTGAGTTAGTCAGTAAGCCTCAGTACGCTCTTATCGTACTGAGTAAACTCATTTGGGCCCACCTTGAATGTATGTGGTCTATCCACGCCGTCCATCCATTTTTCCATCTAATTTAAGGGGTTGAGCCCAAAATTGATGCATATCCAAAAATTAAGTACATCATACCAATGTAAACAGTGGGGATAATGATTTCCACCATTGAAACCATTCTAGGCCCCACAATGATGTTTATTTTTCATCCAACCTGTTCATAAGATCATACAAACATGGATGAATGGAAAACACAAATATAAGCTTGATCCAAAACTTCTGTGGCCCTCCAAGTATTTTTCAACGGTAGGCATTCAATTTAACTGTTTCTGGTGGTGTGGTCCATTTGAACATTGGATATGCCTCATTTTTTGGCTCAAGGCATAAAATTATTTGTTAAAATGTATGGACGGATTGGATAACATAAATAAATCACGGTGGACCTCATCGAGTTTACTCAGTTTCCATAAGCATACGAGGTACTCACTGCTGATTTGATACTCCCTATGCTAATGGTCGGTGCTCCGTGGACCTCAAACATGATGTATGTGTATCATCCATGCCGTCTAATTCATTTTACAGATAATTTTATGGTAAGAACCTAAAACTGAAGTGGATCAAAATCTTAAGTGGACCACACAGCTTTGATTGAACTCTCACCATTAAAAACTTCCAGGTCCATATTTGTTTTTTGGATCATGCTAATATTTGTTTTTTTGCCTTCATCCAGGTCCGTATGACCTAATCTACAGGCCGTGTGACCTAATCTACAAGTTAGATGTCAAATAAACGTTATAGTGGGCCTAAGAGGTTTTTAATGATAGACGTTCAATCATTATTGTTTTCCAATGGTGTGGTCCACCTGAGATTCTAATCAATCTCATTTATGAGAACAAATATTAAAATGACGTGTAAAAATGAATGGACGGTGTTGATAAAACACGTAGATCATGGTGGGGCCCACATAGCGTCACCAGCAAAACCGCGTCACGCGCACGCTACATAACAGCGGATCTTCCCATCTTTTTAAATAAATAAATAAATAAATAAAAACCTAAAATCTCGTTGAAGAGAAATCGCCGCCGAAGAAAGGGAGTTTTTGAAGGAGGATTGTTGCCGAAGAAAGGGGGATTTTCTTACCTGTAAATCCGAATGGACGAAGACCGGCGTTGTTGATCGAGGCGTTCTTCCGAGCTCCGACTTCCGATCAACAAGTAGGAGATCTTCCCAGTTCCGATATTTTTTTTTTTTTTTTGAAAGAGGGGTTTTCTTACCTATTTATTGGATTTTTGGGTTGTTGGCAACAGTTTTCCCGTGATAGGTATCGTGGTTGGTAGCTACAATGCGATAATCTCGATATTGTCGGCGATAATCCAAGCTTTTCGCCCATATCTCCGATATTTCGCCGATAATCCGAAGAGAAACAAAATAATGGGGTTTCGGTATGGCTAGTCCAGCGATACCAATATTATCGGCGATATTTCGATAATATCACCGACAATTTAAACACTGGAAATAGTTTGGTTTAATTAAGGAGAGATGATGTGAACCAATACAAAATAAGCAAGAGATTTTGTTATTGAGTGGGATTTTTAGGGTAAATATGCCTATAAATACACCATGCTTGAGAAACAAAAGGAACAATATATATTTGATTGATTGAAAACCCTATCATTTCCTGCGAAAGGAGAAAGTGACTCTTCTAGAAAACTAGATGTAAGGCTCCTCTAGTTCATTCTTTGTCATGAGACTTCACAAATTTTTCCTTCTCTTCATTATTCTTTGTTATTCCTATATTTCTTTGTTTGTGTTGATTCATTGGATATGGAGAGCTCAAGGTGAAGATACTATCTATCGATGAAATTAGAATCTGCAAATTTATGAAAAGGTATGTTCCCTATACTACTCATAAGTTGGACTTGAAACTATTATGATTTTTAGTTTTGATCCCCCATCAATAATCCACTACTCAAGGTTAAGTATGCTTCTCAAGTACCATATGATTGCATATATGGAGGGATTTGAGTGGCATTTGGAGTCTTTTCTTGTTTATTTCTTTAGTTATTTCTCTCATTACAAATTGGTATGGGATAAGTTTGATTTAAATAAGGAGAGATGATGTGGACCAAAGACATGATAAACAAAAGATTATCTGGAGCAATGGCGTGACAGAGAAAACCCGACGTTCGTGAGAAGATCTTTTTCCCAGCTGCAGAAGAGAGGGTTCGAGGTTTGAGATAGGGAAGTCTAGCAAAGAGGAGGTAATTGTGGGTCAGAGAAGGGTTATAAGGAGGAAGGTAGGAGAGTGTCACAACCCTAAATCTAGTGTTGGTCATCCATGATTACTAGACACCAAATGTTGGTTGACAGCCTCCGTAGAACTCCGATTTTGGGACTTCCAACTATCACATCCTAAGTCCGTTAGTTCAAATCACTAAATTCATATCTATCATCTAATCTTCCATTAATGACCTAATCAACTAACTCAGCAAATCCAGCCATACCCGTAAGAAAATCCAGCAATAACCTAACGAATTGAAATCAGAAAAATTAGTCTGCTTAGGGCTTTAAAAGAAAATCCAGCAACAAATTATCTTTTATAGGGTTGTCTTGGCTTTCAAGAAAATTGACTAACCGTAAATGAAAATCCATTAGTTTTTGAAATCTTATCTTTTACCCCTATATTTATACCTAATTCCAGCAATACCTACTTCCAGCAATACATAATTCCAGCAATACCTAATTCCAACAATACATAATTCCAGCAATACCTCATTCCAGCAATACTTAATTCCAACAACACCTATGAAAATCTATTAACCCTAAATGAAAAGCCAGCAAAAACCTAACCCTAAAAAAGAAAAATCAGCAATTTTCTAACCCTAAATGAAAATCCAACAAAAGGGTTTTGAAGGAAACCCCAACGTACACATATGCGTGCTCCTAATCTATGCACTCACCTGTAACTAGCAGAGGATTGGATCTCAACCTCAACTTCTATTTCCTTTTCTTCTTCTTCTTCTTCTTTTCCTCAACTAGAGTGCTGGAAATGGAATGTTTGAAAGAGGTTTTTCCTATTTATGGACTTAAAAAGGGTCTTAAATAGGCTTTTGTCTAAAAAGGAGGGTTATGGGATGTTTTGTGTTGATTTTGAAAAGTTTAAACTTATGTTAGCAATAAACAAAAGGGTATTTAAGTGATTTGAACTAACGTATTCCAAAGATTTTAAAAACATCAAGGTCATTTGAGTATATTTTCTCAAAATATACAAATGCATCCCTATGCATAACTTACAATCCGGGTGTCCTATTGACATACCGTTTTCGCCATTAACTCCGTAACTCGACTACGGTTACAACGGTTAAGCTCTCGGACCTAACGGATTTTGAAAACTCGATGGCGGGGCTCCGCCAAATAAAATAAGGACATAATTGTCATTTCTCATATTATTTAATTTTAAGTCCATATCTTAAAATGCGGACATCAGGTTGAAATACGGCTTGCAGCTTGATAACAGAACAATATTCGGATCAAGTCAAAACATTCTCGAGGCCAATGGACCTATAGTCAACGGCTATCCAGTGTACAAATCAGATTTCAGGATCACGGGTCTTACAAAGAGTAAGTCTCTTGGGGTAGAACTAGGTTCACGATTGTGGGTAGGTTGGAGTATAGGAGAGAAGGGGTGAGAGGGGGTAAAGGATCTATGATGAGGAGGGCCTCGGTGATGAGCGAGAAGGTTAGGAATGTAAGCGAGGGGACTCTCCAGCGGGAGGCATTAAATGTAATGAAGTAGGTGAAGGGGAGGAAGAGGACTATGAAGGGCGATGGGTTACTGTCAAAGGGATGAGAAGGAAAGGGGGTGAAGGGGCGTTCTTATGCTCCCCTTTCAGAGTTTCCTACCCTGTTCGTGGAATCATTTCTAAAGGACTGGACGCGGTACAAGTTTAGGGTCGTTGGAAGAGCAGGGGTGGTGAAGGAGGTGGTTATTCTCATGGACCGAAAATAATTAGCCCCCCAAGGATTCACCTTTGTTTGTAGAGTGTCAATGGAAGAGATGGCTCGAGCAGTGGTGGATCTCCATGAAAGAAGCAACGGAGGGAAGAGAATCTCGGTCTAGCATGCGATATATGATTCGAGGGAAGTCAACAACAAGCTATGCAGGAAGGAAGGGGGTGGAGAGGCAAAAAGGGGGGTGGCAAAGGTGGAAGGGGTCAAGGAAGAAGGGTTGAGGGGGGAGGGAGTGGTGGAGAAGCAAGGGGTTAGGTGTCTACGATCCTTTAGGGAGGTTGTGGTTCGCATGGGCTTGGTTGCAAGAGCATCTGTGGATGTCATAGCAAAGAAGGGAGGTGATGGCTCTTAGGAAGGCTACAAGTGGATCTGGGAGGACGAGTCGGCAAAGAGTTTAGTTCAAGTGGACCCAAGGGTGGTGGAAGATGCAGGGGAGTTGTTGCATTGGTGTGTGGCAGTGCAAACGAAGAAGGAGACAACGTTGAGGAGCGTACCGCTTTGTTGGTTGCTACTTGTGACTTGAAGGACTTCTCAATGAAACCCATCAAGGCCAATGAGGTGTGGCTAGCGGTGAAGTCGGGGTTGGACATTAGTCAGCTCATTTGCTCAAGTGTTGGGTTGGTAACCTTCTTGTGCAAGTAGTCTGAGAGGTCTGTCTTCAAGACGGAAGAGGTTTGTTTCTTGCTGTGGGGCTTTCTGTCGAAGCTCTAGTGCTCGAAAATCTTTTGGATGGTGGGCTTGTGTCTAGGAGAGGTGGTTGCCAACGACCCTGAGACAGGCAAGGCCGGAGGTCAACATTGCTAGGATCTTATCAAGAAGAAGAGGGCAGTGAGGATTTGGAGGTGATCACCATAGTGGTTGGGTCAACGAAAGTTCGTTTCAAGGCAGAGAGGGAGAAGAGTATGGGGTATCCACGAAGGTGGGGAGAAGTTCGGAAGAGCAAGGAGGGAGGAGAGAGCAGGACGCGGAGGTGCAATGCGAAGGAGGGGTGAAGAGCATCCAGTCATGCTCTCGCGATGTTTTGGAAGGGCGGGAGAGGGCATGCGCAACATTGATTGATCAACATGTGGTTGTCTCGCAGGTGGCATGCAAAGGAGCAACACATGTGGGTTGTGATGGTAGGTCGGCAGAGGCGATTGAAGGCTCTTTCGCAGCCTTACACGTGTGCACAATGCCTATACCAACAATAGTTGAAGAGGGGACCCGTGGTGGACATAGTAGTGTGGGCGGCATCATTTTCTCTTGCTACGTGGAATCGGAGAGAGAAGAGTGGTCATCAATCGCTTAAAGAGAAAAGGCATTGGCAACTTGGTGGTGCCTAGGCCATGTGTAGCAATGGGTTGTATTAGAATTGATAAATGGTGAAAAGGAATATGAGCGATCGACACCATGCGAGGTTAGCAAATGGTGTGGTGCCAAACCTGAATCTGAACCAAAGAGAGATGCCGCTGCAAGGGTAGAGAGCTTGATGTGCAGGCAGGAAGGTGATTTGATGGCGACAGGAGTTAATGATTGCAAGAGGCTTGGAACTAAAGTTAAACATGATCCTAGTAAAGGCGATGATGCTTTCCACGTTACACTGACACATGGACTCAAGGCGTTGGGAAAGCTGACACATACTCTAGGTTTCTTTACTCTCGCACTTGTGTCATTTGTCTCACGAGTCAAACCTCTTCTCCCCCTACTCAGGCCACATGTTTGGGTAACACGAGCGACTACCCACCTTTTATTTTCTCAATGGGTTCTCTAACTCAAAGGGAGTTCCTTGAGGAGGAGCAAGAGTGTCAGCAAAGTACCCGAGCTTTTATAGTTACATGGGATGGCGAGGGTCATGACCTCATTCTCTGCTTGGAGGAGACTTATGGGGAATATGAGATCTCATCAGAGGGAGGATCAGAGGCTGATCAGGACATGCGGAATCATCTTACGAAGTTGCTTCCTCTCGCAAGTATCTCTGCTGGAACAGTTGGAGGGTCGTTGGTCAAGGATGACCAAAGAAGCGAGAAACCGTTGGATGTGACCCCACTCCAAACTTCAAAAGATCAAACTAGGGAGTTGAGCAAGCTACAAGATCAAGAAAGGGAAGAGCAATTTGCAAGGGCATTTCGTCTTGTGGGAGCAAGAAAGGGTATAGAAGCCATCAGCTAGAGACATGAGGTGGAAGAAGGATGCTCTAGGTCAAGTGGGAAGACTGGTGGGAGTTACTTATGGGGACAAGGACAAGGATGTGAGCGCTTTTCTTCAGTTTGTTGAAGTGAGGGGTAGTCAAAAGCTTCAGGTAAATATTGTGGCAAGATCCAGGAAGTCACCTAAGGACTGGAGAGAGCTATGCAATATGGAATCTTCCATTAAGTATGACTCAGATTGTAAAGTTTATGCTGCAAAGAGGGCAAGAGGGGCAAAGCTGAGCTGGTTGTCCAATGAAGATCCTATCATGGAACGTGAAGGGCATGGGGTGCAAGGATAAACGGGTGCAAGTCATGGATGTTTGTCGAAAGACTAGGGTTCAGTTGGTTTCGTTTCCAGAGACGAAGTTGCAGCCATTCGACTATAAGTTGCTAGACCCGATTTGGGAGGTTAAATATAAGGATTGGGTTGTGTTGGATTGGTTTCGCTAAAGGAATTGTTATAGCCTGGAATAAGGAAATTTATAGCAAGGAAGATTATTGGGTTGGTTCCTTCACTATTGCAATCGTTCTTAGGGAGATTGCATTGGGAATCCAATGGATGTTTATGTTAGTTTATAGGTCATGTCAGGTTGTTCAAAGATCGTTGTTGTAGGAAGAATTAAACTCCATCCGAGTGAGGTGGTCAATGCCATGGTGCGTGGGTAGGGACTTAAATGTCATCAAGTTCTCTTTCGAGAAGTTAAGTGGGAGCCACATTCCTAGCAATATGAGAGACTTTTTGAAGTGAGTTCAGCAAAATAATATGGTAGATCTACCAATGGAGGGTGCTTCCTTCACTTGGACAAATGATCAAGACAAACCCATGTCCCATCTTGAGTTTCTTGATAGAGAAGTGTCCTCTCTCTAAGCAAACCGGATTGCCTAAATCAATCTCAGGTCATAGACCAATCCTTCTGGAATCCAAGGATGAAAATTGGAGCTTGAGCTATCGTAATTGGAGGTGGAGGGCTTCTATAAGTTAATTCAAGAGTGATGGGTTTCCTTCTAGGTGGAAGGATATGTTGGTTTTAGATTGAGCCAAAAGCTAAGACTCTTAAAAGGAAAGCTAAATGTGCAAAAGGAGGAGATCCTCGAGAGTCGGGAGGCAAGGGGGAGAACTTAAAGAGTTAGACGTCAAGGAAGAAGGGGGTACGATTTCAAAAGACGTGAAATCTAGGAGACGAGAGTTGGTTCTAGATTAATCAAGGACGAAATGGAGGCAGAGATCTAAAGCAGTCTGGCTCAAGGAAGGTGATAAGAACACCAGGTTTTTTCATAGCATTGCTAATGCAAGCTCGAGAAGTAACAAAATTGGATCGTTGTTGTGAATGGCAGGTGAGTGGAACAGAATTGCAAATTTGTAGCTCTAATGCTCAATTCTATAAAAATCTGCTCACTAGCAAAGGTTGGAAACAGCCTTGTCTAGACAACTTGACAGTTCAAAAGTACATTCGCTCTTCAAGCTAACACTCTTGAGAGGCCGGTTACGAAAGAAGAGTTGAAAATCGTTGTGGATTCCCTTGGAAGGTATAAGGCTCCTGGGCCAGATGGCTTTCTTTTAGCTATTCCTAAACGAAGTCGAGAGCGATGTCATCAACTTCATCTCGGAGTTTTCGAAAGGGATCGTATGTTGAGGGAATTGGGGGCATCTTTTATTGCAATCATCCTGAAGGTTGAAGAAGCAGAGCATTTGAAAGATTTTAGACCAATAAGCCTTTTACAAGGCACCTATAAGATCTTCACAAGGTCCTTGCTTCTATCAAATAACCATTTACTCCAAAAGCTTAAGCTGTCAAAGTGTGGTGTATCAATGTATATCAAGGGACTTTATCACTTCAACACCCCCCCGCACGTGCGGGGTGAGAACTCCACACAGGAACATACTGACGAGGGTGGAGGGACACTCACACCATAAGTAGGCTAGGCTTAATTTCCCGGTCCCTGGGCCGGACCTGATTTTCCTGACCCCCCGTGGGAGAATAATATATTAGCGAGGCATATTTGCTGCTCGAGATTCGAACATAGAATCTTCCGCTCTGATACCATGTCAAATAACCATTTACTCCAAAAGCTTAAGCTGTCAAAGTGTGGTGTATCAATGTATATCAAGGGACTTTATCACTTCAACACCCCCCCCGCACGTGCGGGGTGAGAACTCCATACGGGAACATACTGACGAGGGTGGAGAGACACTCACACCATAAATAGGCCGGGCTTAATTTCCCAGTCCCTGGGCCGGACCTGATTTTCCTTTATTAGAAAGCAAAAACAATGAAGGCTTTAAGGAAAAATGATTCTCCTTTGCTTTTCTGTGTATTTGAGACAACCCTGAAGGGTTGAATATATAGAGTATTACACTGACTATATAAGGTAAAATGATAAATACAAAATCTATAGAATCGGCTATACAAGGCTCGGCTATACAAGGCATGTGACCTGTCTAACATCCCCCCTCAAACTAATGCGGGTCATCGACAAGTAATAGTTTACTAACTAGAAATGAGTGTCGTGCAGAAGTGAGGGACTTCGTGAGAATGTCGGCAAGCTGATCATGGGAAGCGACATGTGGTAGCGAAATGAGCCGAAACTGAAACTTCTCGCGGATGAAGTGACAGTCAACTTCAATATGCTTTGTCCGTTCATGGAAAACCGGATTAGAGGCAATCTGAATGGCACTCAGATTATCTACATGGAATGGAGTAGGATCTTGTAGATGAACGCCCAAGTCAGAAAGAAGTCCACGTAACCAGATAATCTCACTACAAGCTGTTGACATTGCTCTAAACTCGGTCTCCGTGCTTGATTTGGAAACAGTGGCCTGCTTCTTACACTTCCAAGAGATGAGAAAAGTGCCGAGAAAAACACAGTAGCCAGTGGTAGATCTGCGGGTGAGAGTACAACCGGCCCAGTCAGCATCTGAATAAGCACGAAGATCCAGAGAGGCCGTGGAAGAGAAGAACAGAGATCAATCCAGAGTACCACGTAGATACCGTAAGATGCGCAATACTGCAGTCATATGAGGAGTTCGAGGAGCAGAAACAAATTGGCTGACAACTTGGACTACATAGACAATATCAAGACGAGTCATGTTAAGTAAACCAGACTCCCAACCAAACGGCGGTATAATGTGGGATCGGCAAGGAGTTCACCATCGTCACGGCCATATTGAACATTAAGTTCCAAGGGAGTCTGAACTGTCTTCTGGTCCGTTATGGAAGCCAAGGCGAGAAGATCCTTCGTATATTTATGCTGGCTGACCAGGATTCCACGTATAGACGAGAAAATTCGAGTCCAAGAAAGTATGTTAGATGACCCAGGTCCTTCATCTTGAAGGATGACTTCAAAACTTCCTTTAATGCTGAGATGCCAGTATCATCGCTACCAATCAAAAGTAGGTCATCAACATAAACGAGAACAATGACGATTCCATGCTCAGAGGTGCGCAAGAATAAGGATGGATCATGACCACTTTGAGTAAAACCAGCTCCTATAACAACATCATGAAAACGTTAGAACTAGGCCCGAGGAGCCTGTTTGAGACCATATAGAGCTTTCTTCAAAGCATGACTTTATCTGAGGATTAAAGATCCAGGAGGAGGTTTCAAATATATTGTTTCTTGGAGGTCTCCATGAAGAAAAGCATTTTTCACGTCCATCTGAGTGAGCGGCCAAAAGCGAACTGATGATACTGCCAGAAGAGTGCGAACAGTTTTCATCTTAGCCATAGGAGCGAATGTCTCATCATAATCAATTCCGTGTTCCTGTTTATATCCCTAAGCGACAAGTCGAGCTTTGTATCGATCCAATGATCCGTCAGACTTGAACTTCACAGAATAAATCCATTTATTGCCAATTAATTGGTGGTCAGGAGGTCGAGTGACAATGTCCCAATCATCCAATGCCGCAAGTTCTTCTCGCCATGAAACAATCATGACTTGTATGAAGTAGGAATAGATACAGTATCCGGGGTAGTATTCATAGCAGACATAAAGTACATCAAGCAATCAGGCTGTCGATGTTCACGAGTGGAACGACGTACCAAAATAGGATCTGGATCAGTTACAGGTACAGTAGGGAGAGTAGTAGGTGATAGATCTGTACGTGGACGTCGTGAATAAACCTGCAATGGACAAGGAAGAGGACTCAACGCAATCGGAATGTCAGGAAAAATAATAAGACCAGGTGAGTCTGGTGTGGGTGAAGGAGGACCAGATGAATGGAAGGCAATATGCTAAAGAAAAACAACATGTCGTGATACCCGTACACAACGAGAGACCGGATCATAGCAACGAAAACCCTTCTGAGTTTCTCCAAATCCCAAGTACATACATTTTACTGATTTTGAAGAAAGTTTGTTACGTTCACGTGATGTCAAATGAACATAACATACACAACCAAAAACATGAAATGTGAAATATGTAGGAAGAGAACCGATGAGAACAAAGTAGGGAGATTTACTATTCAGAAATGTGGTTGGCAACCGATTAATCAAGTAAACTGAATCATCTTAACTTCCACCCAGAAGGAACAAGGAACACTCATAGCTGTCATTAAGGTATTAGCAGTTTCAACAATATAGCGATTTTTGCGTTCAGCCACACCATTCTATTGTGGAGTATCAGAACAGGTGGTCTGATGAGTAATCCCATGACCCTTAAGATATGTACGAAAATTTGTGGAGAGATACTCCCCCCGAGTCAGAGCGAAGAGTCTGAATTTTTACTCGAAATTGAGTGTCCACCATAGAATGAAATATTTTGAATTTTTCAAACACCTGTGACTTAGAGTGCAAAAAGTAAATCCAAGTATAACGGGTGAAATCATCAATGAATATAACATAATATCGCAGTCCAAATAGAGACATAATTGGGGAAGGACGGACGAACTGTTGACGCAACAGGAGCGTACGCAGGGACATGTAGTAGGTGCGTGCACAAGATCATGCACAGGGGACGTGTAGCAGGGGCGTGCGGACAGGTCTGGGACGATCGGACAAAGCTTGGTGAGCAGGGAACGATCGAACAGAGCTTGGACAGAGCTTGGTGTGGACAGAGCTTGGTGCGTACAGAGCTTGGGACGATCGGACGAGCTTCGTGAGGGCCGGATCTGACAGAGATTGGTGTGGACAGAGCTTGGGACGATCGGACGAGCTTCGTGAGGGCCGGATCTGACAGAGGAGGAGCCGGATCTGACAGGGGAGGGCCGGACGGTGGTGCCGGTGATAAAGAGGATACCGGATTAAGATCGGTATAGCTCTGATACCATGTTAGAAAGCAAAAACAATGAAGGCTTTAAGGAAAAATGATTCTCCTTTGCTTTTCTATGTATTTGAGACAACCCTGAAGGGTTGAATATATAGAATATTACACTGACTATATAAGGTAAAATGATAAATACAAAATCTATAGAATCGGCTATACAAGGCTCGGCTATACAAGGCATGTGACCTGTCTAACAGCTTCCATATTTCGAATAGTTCTTGCAAGCATAATATCAAAAAATCAAGGTGTTTTTATGGCTAATAGACATTGGATAGTGCGTTGCTAGCCTATGAATGTATAAACTGTAAACACAGAGATGGTAAGGTGGGTGTGGTTTGTAAGTTAGACACTGACAAAGCTTATGTCCATGTCGACTAGAGATTCTAATATTGCGTGTTGGAAAGAATCAGTTGCGATCAGATATGGAGAAGCTAAATTCAAGATGCATTCGACTTCCTTCTCGGTATTACTCAATGATTCTCCAAAAGAGCTTTTTAGAACTTCTAGGGGGTTATACCAAGGAGATCCGATCTCCCCTTTTTTGTGGTTGTGGCCGAGGTGCTTAGCAAGATGCGAGAGAGAGGTCAAGAGATTGGTCTGTTTCAAGGGTTTACAGTGGCTGAGGTAAGAATCTTAGTTTCCAACCTCAATTCATGGATGATGCCATTCTCATTTGCGAGGCGGATGTCTTGAAGGTGGACAACTTGTGGAAGATTGTGAAATGTTTTGAAGTTGTTTCAAGCCTAAAGTTGAATTCCATGATATGGAAAATGCTTGGTATTTGGATTCCCTATGAGGAGGTGCATCGATTAGCAAAGACTTTTGGTCGTAGCTAGAGCTGGGCATCGAGTCGAGTCGGACCGAGTTAAGGTTGACCCGACTCGATCCGGTTTTGAAATAGGCCTGACCCAAACTCGACCTAACTCGGTACCTAGTCCAGCATGCCAGACCAGATCCGAGTCCGGGTTGGCCTGGACTAATCTAGACCGAGTCCAACCAGGTCAAAAGCACCAAATCGGATCGAGAGATGAGAGAGAGAGAGAGAGAGAGAGAGAGAGGGAGAGAGAGAGAGAGAGAGGAGGAGGAGGAGGGTGGTGATGGTGGTGGGTAGGCCGGGCTTGGAAGAGGATGATGAGGGAGGGGAGAGAGAGAGAGAGAGAGAGAGAGAGAGAGAGAGAGAGAGAGAGTTTGGGATTGGTCGAGGTCGGGGTCGGGTGCAGCAAGTAAGGTTAGGGTTAGAGATACTTAGAAATTAGGATTTTTTATTATATATATACTCGAATACGAGTCGAGTCGGGTTTTGTATCAAGTCGAGTCTGACCGGATCGTGTTTCGGGTCGAGTTACTAGGTAACTCGGACTTAACTCGATTTGGGTTCAGATTGGGCGAAGCCTACTCTGTTCAGACTGACTCACCCATTCGGTTCAGATCGAGTCGGGTCTGAACAAGTCAAACGAGTCGAGTCGTCCCGTGCCCAGCTCTAGTTGTGGCATTGGGTCATTTCCATCAACTTATCTTGGTTTGCCCCCTTGCAATTGTAAGCCCACAAGTCATCTATGAGACAAGGTGGTTGAAAGAATAGAAAGGAAGCTCTCCAGATGGAAGAGTCACCAATTGTCTTTGGGAGGTCACTTGACATTGATCAAGGCGGCTTGCACAATTATGCCTCTTTATTTCATGTTTCCATTTAGATGGCTTGATCTATGTTGCATAAGCTAGAAAAGCTTAGGCGAGACTTCTTATGGAGTGGTGCGGAGGAGGAGGAGATATTCCACCTTCTGCAGTGGGAGGAGGCATGCAAGCCTTGGTTGAAAGAATAGAAAGGAAGCTCTCCATATGGAAGAGTTGCCAATTGTCTTTGGGAGGTCAATCCATCTCTTTATCTCATAGCCTAGGCCCCACATCTCATGGGTTAGGACCTCGGCCGAACCCCCCTCGTGGGCCCCAAATCACATGGGACCCGCCTCACACGGGCCGCCCACCCCAAGTGTGCCACTGCATCCCACAGGCAACCCCACTCGAGCCGGGTGTGAAAATGCCTCTGCATTAATCACCCCCAGTGAGGAATCTCGAACAGGAGACCCCCCCCCCCCAATACCAATTTGATGCAGGACAATTAACTACTTGCTCTGAAAGCTCGAACTATTAGAGCATGGTGAATCAATCCCTTCATAGCCCAGGCCCCACATCTCATGGGTTAGGACCTCGGCCGAACCCTCTCGTAGGCCCCAAATCACATGGGTACCACCTCACAAGAGCCACCCACCTCACATGAGCTGCCCACCCTGAGTGTGCGACTTCATCCCATAGGCAACCCTACTCGAGCCCGGTATGAAAATGCCCCTGCATTACAATGGCTAGTGAATATGGGACTCGACATGGGGGATGGTGGATCAAGGATATGTTGCAGTATAGAGTTTTTAGATTGTGGAGGGCTATTTTCTCCGTGGCCCCAAAGTTCAAGGAGTGCCCTTTTCCATGGGAGATGGTAGTCGCATCCATTTTTGGGAAGATTTGTGGTTAGGTGGTCGTGCGATAAACAATGTGTTCTCGAGGTTACCATTATTGAACTAGAAAGGAATGTTCCAATAGCTCATTATTATTCCTGGATCACTGATGAGGTGGAGTGGGCGCCCCAACGTTGGAGGGACCTTCATGATGAGAAAATAGTTGATTCCATTAGCCATTTGGAAAGCCTTAAGCTCGTTGTGCCTAAGGTGATGGAGGAAAATTCCGTTATGCAGTGTGCTCATAGTTTGGAGAGGTTTTCAGTTCGGTCCTTCTACAATACGCTTAGTCAATCCACATCGGTCGATCGTCACAACTATCAGTTTTGGAAATATGGGGCCCCCTCAAAGGTTGCAACTTTTGTTTGGCAGGCAGGAAAAGATGGTGAAAACCATGGATAATCTCATTAAGAGATCTATGGTGCTCCTTGATATTTGTGTTGTGTGTATGAGGAATGTTGAATCAGTGGATCAATTATTCCTTCAATGTCTGTTTGCGAGGAAGATTTGGCAGTGCCTCTTTTTAACGCTCAATATCCAATGGGTGATGTTGTGATCGATGTCAGACTTCCTGGCAACCTGGCATGAGGGCAGAGTGGGCAAAGATGGGAAGGTGGTGTGGCAGGCGTGGCGGATGTGATGGATGGCAGCAATAGCTACCTTATGGGCTATATGCAATGAACTAATTTCAGCAATAATATTGTTTTATAATATCATTGTCGAAGGACTTGCGACACCGAACACTGCTTATATCTTTTCTCTTCCAAATGTCATCAATTTATCGCGATATTATCACTAGTGTCAATAAAACATCATTTTATCGCCGATATTTGAGCTAACCTACCACAAAAGTCAAGAGTTGTTGATAAAATGGGCGATATTTTCGCAAGATGTCGACACCCGGAAGACAGTAAGGACCGTAAATACCTCTAAAATTATGAAAAAAATCGAAACATCTTCTAAATTTTTTAATAGATCTTAGTTAAGTAGAAATTTTCGGCACATGTGAAAGCGTGTTGGATTAGGGGTTCAATTTGGTGGAGAAATTGACATTTCCTCGCTGGTTATCGCACCAGCTCAAAAACAAACTATTGTTTGCATAAGAAAATAAAAAATAATAGAAAAAATGAGAAATGAGGAATTTCATCGGAAGCTCCTCTTCTTCTTCTTTATCTATTGCAATTAGAGTTGTGCACGAGTCGAACCGAGTCGAGCTTGGCCCAGCTCGGCCAGCAGGCTACCCTAGCTCGAACTCGACTTGGCTTGGTCCTCAAGCCTGACTAGACAGCTCGGCTCACCTCGGCCAGCAACTCGGGCCAGTTCGAGCTCGATCTTTCGAGCCGAGTTCGAGTTCGAGCCTATGAGTTGACTTCTAGTTTAGGTTTTATAGTTTATATATATATATATATATATATATATATATATATATATATATATATATATATATATATCAGTGTTTTAAATAGCGGTAGCGTGATGCGTAGTGCTCAGCCCTCTATAGCGTGTAGTGTAAATACATAGCATGTAGCGTAAGCTACATGATACTTCTATTTTTTAATTTAAAAGTAAGATAAATATAAAAAATAGTGAAAAAAAAATTATAAAAATGCCTAAAAGATGATTCATTTGATCAATTCTAAGCATGTTCAAAAAAGTTATTAGTTATCATTTATCAAAAGCCAATCCACATATATAAGTCAATTCAAATAATTATCACATCAACAACTTTCTAAGCAAACCACTTTAATTAATGTCTAATTGAAACCACAAGTCACAATTATGAAAAGAAATAAAAATCCCATAGGTTAAAAGTATCAAGTATAATATAAGTGTCACATTCCTTAACATTAAAAACAAAGAAAATGTGAAAAAAATAAAAAATAAAATAAAATAGTAAAAAAATTACATTGTAGCTTACGCTACGCGCTACATAGCTGTAGCTTATGCTACGACCCCTGTAGCGTACACTACAGGGGATTTACGCTATTTGGGACGCTACGTAGCATACACTACACTACGCTACTATTCTGGTATTATTTAGAAACTTATATATATATATATATATATATATATATATATATATATATATATATAATTTATTTAAATATATACAAAATATTTATACTAAGTGAACCTGATCCGAGTCGAATCAATTCGAACCGAGTCAAGTTCTGAGCCGAGTCAAGTCGAGTTCAGTATAGCTCGAACTCAGTTCGAAATTTTTTCGAGCTCAAAAAATCAGCTCGACTCAACTCGAAGCCAGTTTCGAGCCGAGTCGAGTCAAGTCGAGCGAGTTAACCGAGCTAACTCAGTTCGTGTACAGCTCTAGTTACAACTACTCTCTCTCTCTCTCTCTCTCTCTCTCTCTCTCTCTCTCTCTCTCTCATTTGAAAAATGAGCTGAAAAGGTTCTCCTTTCAATAAACGAGCCTAGAAAATTTGATTTATGACATTTTAATAAATGAGCCTGGAAAAGGCAGTTTTCTGACATTTTAATAAATGAGCGTGGAAAAGGCATTTTTCTGACATTTTAATAAATGAGCATGAAAAGGGGTGTTATCTTTAAAAAGGCTTATTTGTTACTCGGGAGATGCTTGATACATGGGTAGTCAGAAATTGTACACGTGGCACCTCTTGATTGGTGGACACTTGCTAAAAAATTTTGTTTAAATATTTTTAAAAATAAAATAAAAATATGTTGGATGGTTGGATGAATGGATGTTTGGATGCGATGGATGAATGGTTGGATGGAAAAGATGGTTGTATGATTGGATGGATGTAGATGGATGGATGGTTAGTTGGATGGGATGGTTGGATGGATAAATGGGATGGATGGATGAATGTATGTTTGGATGTTTGGATGGATGGATAGATGAGATGGATGAATGGATGGATGTTTGGATGATTGGATGCAAATGCAATGGATAGATGGGATGGATGGATGGGTGGTTAAATGGGATGGTTGGATAGATCAACGGGTGGATAGATGGGATGGATGGATGGATGGTTGGGATGGATTGATGAGATGGATGGATGGATATTTGGATGGGATGGTTGGACGGTTGGATGGACGGATCCGATGGTTGGATGGTCGAATGGATAGATTGATTGATGGGATGGATGGATGTTAAGATGATTGGATGGGATGGTTAGATGGATGGGATGGTTGGATGGTTAGATGGGCGGATGGATAGATTGATTGATGGGATGGATGGTTGGATGGGATGGATGAATGTTTGGATGGGATGGATGGATGGTTGGATGCTTGGGATGGGAATGGATGGATGGTTGTCTAGATGGATAGATGATATGGATGGATGAATTTTTGAAGATTGGATGGAATGAATGGATGGATGGGATGGTTCAATGGATGGTTAGATTGGATGGGATGGTTCGATGGATGTACGGATGGATAGATGGGGTGGTTGTATGGATAGATGGCATGGATGGATGGATGTTTGGATGATTGATGGGATGGTCGGATGTATGAATGAGAAGATTGGATGTTGGATGGACGGATGGAATGGTTGGTTGGATGGATGGATGTTTGGATGACTGGACAGATGGATGGGATGGTTGGATAGATGGATTGATGGATGTTTGAATGATGGATGGGATGTGATGGTTGGATGGTTGAATGGGTGGATCATCATGCATTTGTATTGTGCTTATATGTTTATTTATGAATTGATGTGTAATGTATGCCTGCATTATGCATGTTTGTTTGCTTATTCATTGATTTAATGAGATTAAAGCGATTGGTGTGTTCCTATTGGACGGATTTCTTACGACAACACATGCTTTTAAGCCCTATTAAATAAAAACTTATTGTGTATACACTCCATTTGCAATTTTTTTTATTCCTAAATATGCAAATATTTGTATTTAGATATTTTGTTAAGTGCCACTAAAAAATTCCATCCTCTTCCCCATGTTTCTCTCGCATTTCCGGTTCTCGACGATATTATCGGCGATAATGATATTCTATCTTTATCTCTAGCTAGCGAAACTTGTACCGATACCAACAACTCGAACACTGGCTATATGAGGTAAGAGGAACAACCGTTGTTTTGAGAATTGGTCTAGGACCCCAGGTCCGTGGAGATGGTTGTTGGAAAATTTGTTTCTTGGGTAGCCGAGTGGGCATTCGGATTTAGAGATTTGGACACTTGTGTTCTCGTTGCCCTTTTGGGCTTGTAATTGTCTTGTATTCTTTTTAGTTTCCTAAGGCGGCCTTTCAATAAAGTTTGTTGCCTTTCAACCAAAAAAAAAAAGATGATAAGAAATAAGCAAGAGATTTTGATCTTGAGTGGGATTTTTGTGGTAAATATGCCTATAAATACACCATGCGTAAGAAACACGAGGAAACAACACGTATTTGATTGATTTAAAACCCTATCACTTCCTACAATGGGAGAAAGCCCTAGAAGTGAGACTCTTCTAGAAAACTAGAGTTAAGACTCCTCTAGCTCATTCTTTGTTATGAGACTTCACAAAGCTATCCTTCTCTTCATTGTTCTTGCTATTTCTATAATTCTTTGTTCCTGTCGATTCATTGGATATGGAGAGCTCAATGTGAAGATATTATCTGTCCATGCAATTAGAACCTGCAAATTTATGAGAAGGTATGTTCCCTATGCTACTCATAAGTTGGACTTGAAACTAGACTAGTTTTTAGCTTTGATCCCCCATCAGTAATCCAGTACTCAAGTATAAATGAATTCTTTTCTTTTTTCCTTTTTTCCTCCCTTTAAAAACGGAAAACGGAAACACATACACATGCATGCAGTACATATGGAGACATACAAGTGATTTTGACAAAGAAAATGAGATGGGAATTGAAGGCAAGTTCATCAAGAAAAGAATGGTGCATGTGGGGTAAGTACAGAAAGGCCAAAATAGCCTAAAAATATATGCATGCAGAAAGGAAACCCTTAACAAGTAGCAAATAGTACCCTCTAGAACAAAATACTGACACTCCCTTAACGGTGTTGGAAAAAAACATCACAGCTTATAATAAGCACAAGAAAATGGTCCTCCCAAGAATCGGGTGAAAAAATCAACAAAGTGATGGTTGCTTTCAATAGGGGTGCTGCCCCCCCCAATAAAGAGAACTTTCTATCAAAGCAAAAAAACCAACAATGGACCACCATCATGAAGAAAAAAGTTTACATTGAGTTATATTTTTAAGCTGAGCACGGTATTCACAAACCTTGTAACGATGATACTGATCAACTGCAATATCTCCATTGCTTCCATCCTTGATTTTACCTAGTAGAATAAACAAGAATAGAGATAATTACTATTAAATCTTTGCAATTAAAACAACCTTGAATTATAGAGCAAAACACCACCACCACAATCATCTTAGCCTTTCTCCCAGCAATTTGGGGTTGGTTTTAAACAGTAGGTAGAGAAAAGTTATCTCAGGCTCTTGAAACTGGCTGTGGCAGAGGCTCGCACTAACACCACTCACATGCCAACACAGTCCCACCAAGTATTGATCCCCCAGCCCAATTATTACATGCACACCCCAAACCCAAAGGGCAAGCAAGCAAGGTATGGTCCTGAAGGGCCAGTTTCCAGCAAACCTCTAAAGCATGAATGCACACAAATGTATGTTTACAAAACACTGCTCAAATATTTTGGCTGCATGGAATATCAAGGAACTTACCAATGGATGTTTACAAAACACTGCTCGCATGCCCAACGCTGCAGTTCAGCACTATTGTGCATTATCCAGAAAGGGAAATTTGCACACAGTTAAGGTATCTAGCATGCAATGCCAGACAAGCTTGCTAGGCACAATTACCAAACCAAAAAGCATACAGACAGTAAACATTTGAAAAGTATAGAAGGCATGCCTGGTGTTTGTGAAAAAACATCCCAAATGCTATCACCTCTCCCTCCCTCGTTTCTAGCTCCTTCAACCTAAGAGGAGACAGCATGAATTGATTCAAAGCAATACCTTGAGTGCTCACTACATTAGCAACGATCTGACAAACATATCACCACATTTTTCTTTATACTCCAATTAAAGGAACTAGAGTTAGGTTCCCCAATAATAAGCAACATTTGATCCACTTATCATTTTAGCACCTAGAAAATACAGAACAAGTGAACAAGTGATACATTCCTGATCCATCAAAAAGAAAGACGAGTAAAATCTTCTTAGAGCACGATGCTTCATAAGTGTAATACATCCATTTCTGCGGCCCAAAATTCATTTCCAATAAGTGAAATGATTCAGTACAGTCAACAGCCTTGAAAGGGAGACATTGATGGCGACTTCAATGATATCTTCTTCTTTTTTTTCTTTTTTTGAAGATTAACATCAATGATATCTGGATCTGTCAAATCCATTACAACTGCCATGTCAAGCAGGGGAGATGGATTGAAGTGACAAGAAGGGCAAATTGCATCTGGATGAGAATAAAGATGCTTGTGGAGGAAATGGGTGGCGCTCTTCACCCTTTAATCTTCCAATCAAGACAATGAAGAATGAAATCGAGAACCTCTTCAAAAAATCAGGAAAATAGGTGACCCCATGATCCCTAGAGAAAGGAACTCAGGCAAGACAAATCTCAAAAGTATGAATTCCAGTCTACGGTTCAACTGTGGCATCTCAATACCATCTGGTGCAGGTTCTCTTCCCAATAGATGACGCATCCAAACCAAATGGTAAATCTGAGAAGCCCTGCTCAGAAGACTTAGGTGCTAGTACACCATCAGGCGACCCATGTATTCAACAGAATGGCATCAGACACACGGATCTCACACTACAGGACTAAGGGTCATCATCGAATGGGACCGAACTTCAGGTGACAGAAAGTGACCCGAAGCCTGCTGATACTGATAATTTTTCTACAATGTCCAACCAGAGGTGGAAGTGCATATCAGAACTGATGTTGGCTCCCAACTCAGCAAATGACTCCACTACCAACCATCCAACAGTGGACACTGAGAGCACCAGCCATGGGGAGACAGACCAGTGTTTTAAATAGCTACGCTATGTAGCATGTAGCTAATGCTACGTAGCATAGCTAAGCCTTAACACTACATAGCTCATGAAAATAGCTTAAGTCGCATGTAGCCTACGTTACATGATAATTTGCATATGCCACACGTTACATAGACTACGCTACACACTACCTTGCTCACATTACAAGTTATTTTTTACTACAACATGAAAATCAATTAATGTTTTCAATGATTTGTTACATTTTTCTATTTTCAACAAGATTTAGTTAATCTTTTTAATGCTTTTAGTAAGAATAATATAAGTAACAGTATTAAATCAGTTTTATTGCTCTTTCTTTACCTTTATACTTAATGATTACCCTTTCCTATTACTTTAGGTTGGGTATGGTTGCACCAAACATCATTAAATTTTGTTAAATTTCATTATTAATCAGTCTAATTTAGTGAATATCATGAAATTGGTGCAAGCAAGTGCAACCTTCATGAAGTATTGATTGTTTATTTTGTGCTTTATCTTAAATTCTAATTCCGCGCATCTAGGGTAGATCATGTTGTCCTACGTCACTTACGCTACAAGCTATGTAGCTTACGCCCCACACTTCGGAGGCATGAACACTACGCTACACGCTATTCGTTATTTAAAACATTGAGGCAGACATAGGTCCCCCAAGTCAAGTGGAAGATCAATGCCAGAAAGACCAAATGGCCCTTGAAGAGCTGATTAAAGCCAATAAATCAATCAGTGCTTCTTTCGACAGGACATAGAACACTATTATGCGATTTGTAAATTTGTGGAAGAAAGGAAGGCTCAGAAGCAAGCCAATAAGGGACTCAAAGTGCCCAACAGAGAAGGCAAAGGTACATGCAACATCATAAATCTGGATCTTCCATTAGGGCCCGTTTGGATTCATGGAAAGGAAAGGAAACACTATTTCTAATGAAACTAACTATCCATTGTTTTTCAAGCCTTTCTTTGTGGGAATGTGTGAAATACTATTTTCCACTTTCTATCTTTGCTAGAAATGAACAAGTTCATTTTCCCACATCCACCCCTAAGAAAGGAATTTTCCCTTGATGGAAGGAAATGGATTTCTCAAGGGTTAAACCCAAATGTGCAACCATCCATCTTCATTGGCTTCACATGTGTCACATGTTCCAATGTGCCAAATGAGCCATTTTTCATCTTCGGTTATACACATGCCAATATGCCACATGCGCCACGTGCCAATGTGCTACATGTGCCACCATCCATCTTCTCGTGTCCCACATGTGCAAAGCGTCCCACATATGCTTATGTGCAGACGTTGTCATCTATCCTCTCTTGCGCCCCACGTGCAAATGTGCCACATGTACCACCATCCATCTTCTCTTGCACCCGACATGCATGTTCCGCATGTGCCATAGCGCCCCACATGTGCCATCATCCATCTTTCCTCACTCCAAATGTGCCAAAGTGCCAATGAGCTAATGTGCACAAGTGTTGCTATCTATCTTCAAATGCCTACATGTGTCAGATGTACCAATGCGTGTCCTGTGCATATGTGTCACCATACAGCTTCAAGCACCTCACATGTGCCATGTGTGCCACAATTCAGCTTCAAGTGCCCCACATATGCCGTGTATGCTACATGAGCCACTGCCCATCTTCAGGCATCCCACATGCGCCACAAGTGCATGTGCTATCCGACACATGTCAGTGACTAATAATTTAGAAATAGAGGGAAATATTGTTGAAAAACAAACAAGGAAAACAATGTTTCATTTCCATGGTTTCCTGGAAATAAGCTTTCCTGAGAAACACTTTTTTCTCTTGGTATGGTTTCCACGAATCCAAACAAGCCCTTGATTACAAAAAGAAAAGGAGAGAGAGAGAGAGAGAGAGAGAGAGAGAGAGAGAGAGAGAGATGCTATGACAGCAAGTGTTGGGGGTAGACAACGGGGAAGACAAAATGCAAGATGGTCACCATGAAGTTGCTTTTCTGGAATATGCGGGAACACAAGGTATTCCGTATCGGTAACGAAGGCCATAACGGTCACCACCATTACCGATACAGGTATTGGCTGTAACGACTCGTAACGGTTAAAATTTTTCCTTTGCCCGAAAAATTCTGAAAAAAAAAATATCTAGAAAATCCAGAATAATGTAAATATTCCAAATATGTGTTCATTTTTTTGTTTTGAACATGTTTATGGTAGTGCAACGGTCCACTATTTGGTGAGAGTGTTGTAGCGGGCCGTCTAGCGAATTTGTGAACATGATTATGTCTCTAATGTTTACACATCACAATCAAGCATTAGAACTAGAAATCATTAAAAAAAAAAAAAAAGGCATAAATACTACTTTTTCAATTTTTTGGAAAAAATTTTCCTTTGCCCGAAAAATTCTAAAAAAAAAAATATCTAAAAAATCCAGAATAATGTAAATATTCCAAATATGTGTTCATTTTTTTATTTTGAACATGTTTATGGTAGTGCAACGGTCCACTATTTGGTGAGAGTGTTGTAGCAGGCCGTCTAGCGAATTTGTGAACATGATTATGTCTCTAATGTTTACACATCACAATCAAGCATTAGAACTAGAAATCATTAAAAAAAAAAAAAAAAAAAAAAAGGCATAAATACTACTTTTTCAATTTTTTGGAAAAAATACTCTCGGAGCTTCTATATGCTTAAATCACTTCAATCTACGGTTTTAATCTTAAAAATTGTAGTAAGAGTGGTTGAAATATGTTGTAAAATGATCTAGGAAAGTTTTTGAATGAGAAAAGTGAAAAAAAAAATGAAGAGAAAAATGGATTTAAATAGAAAAAAAAAAAAAAAAAGTGGTTGTTTTTCGACTGTTACAGAGCCGTTACGGGGGTAACGGTTGTTATGCCCCGTAACGGCCGATACGGTCCCAAAAAGCCAACTGCCCCGTTTCACCCCCGTATCGCATAACAGTCATGGCCGTTGCCTATATGTATCGCCCTTTACGGGCATATCGTAATGGATACGGAACACCTTGCAAGGGAATGAGATGCCTGGATAAGAGGGCATTGATTAAAAATACATGCAGGTGGCAAAGAGCTTAGATTGTGTCGTTCTAGGAGAGTGAAATGCACTTGACGAATGAATCGATTTTGCAATCAATGTGGGGAGGCAACAAATAGAGTGAGCTAATGTTAGATACAAAGGGGGCAAAGGGAGCTTTTGCAGTGGGATGGAAGATGGATTTTTGTAGATATTCAGATGGCTCTCTATGTCACTCAAATAAATTGTAGGAACTTTGCCTGGTTTCTATCTGCAGTTTATGGGCCTTGTGATACCAGTCGTCAACCAAATCCTGAGAAGAACTAAACAGGGTCAAATCAAGCTAGAATATGCCATGGTGCATATGTGGAGACTTTGATACTATTCAGTTCACATGAGAAAGTAGCAGGGGAAATCATATTAAATTGGCAAATAAACCTTACATTGGGCATTTCGATGGACCCTAGGAGGTTTTTAATGGCGAGGGTTCAATCACCATTGTTTCCTATGGTATGGTCCACCTGAGATTTAGATCTGCTTCATTTTTGGCTCATGCCCTAAAATGAGCTGGCAAAACGGCGGATGACGCTGATATACAAAATATACATCAAGGTGGGCCCCATGGTCCAGGCTGCCCAACAAGTGAGGCCGGGGCTGCACCTAATCCGCTTCCGTCCTACCACATATTTAAGATACCGCGGAATCCGAACAGTTACATCCATGTGTGATATCGTCAGAGAGCTCATAAACTAGCTCACCACACTCACAGCATAATATGTGTAGCCGAGTGATAGTTAAATAGATGAGTTTCCCAATCAATCTTCTATATCTCCCAAAATCTTCAAATACATCTCCTTGATCACCAACTAGTTTATAATTTAGATCCATTGCCCTATCAACTTGCTCAGTAGCAAGGTGACTTATCTTCGCAAATTGCAAGCAAATCCATAATGTATTTCCATTGAGACAGATTAATTCCTTCCTTACATCCGGCAACTTCTATACCAAGAAAGTATCAAAGATACCAAGAGCTTTTGTGAGAAAATACCTCTGAAGATACTTCTTGAGCTCCTTAATTCCTCTATTGCCACTTCCTGTAACAACAATACCATCAACATACACCACTGACATAATAAGAGCAGAGGTGCTTTTCGTACAAAGACAGAATGATCAAAATGACTTCGAACAAAGCCATAATTCAACATAACCTTACTGAATTTGTCAAACCATGCACGTGGTAACTGCTTCAGCCCATAAATCGCCTTGTCCAATTTACAGATCTTATCAGACTCCACCTACGCAACAAAGGGGGTTGCTCCATATAGACCTCCTTCCTCTGTAAGATCATCATAAAGAAATGCATTTTGTACATCCAATTGGAAGAGGTGTCAACCATTATTAATGGACACAAAGAGGATAATACAAATAGAGTTCAACTTGACAACAGGAGAGAAGGCTTCAATATAATCAACACCAAGGGTCTGAGTACATCCCTTCGTAAACAAGAAGGCCTTCAAATACCACCAAAATCACCACCTCGGCCTCAACCTGCAAATGATGCTAAAGTAAAGCTGTCATTGGCTCTACTTGCAAAGCCAAGAAATACACGTTGAAGGCAAGCATACACTTCATTCAGAGATGGCACATCCTTGCCACCCAAAATCTATACACGAACTAGTTCATATTCACATTTTAAGCCGGATAAAAACTTGACCACATAGAACTCCTCTCCTTGCTATCGTTGCTTCTCCAAATCAGTAGTAAGTGGTTGATACTTGATACACATTGAGCTCCTCTCACATTCCTTTCAAGCTTTGAATAATATTCACCTAACGATTTAGCTCCTTGTTGAAGCTCACATATTTCAAATAACTGATATGTTGAATTTTTGTTGAAGGAATACATCTCTCGTAACGCATCCCACACTTCTTTTGCAGTATCCAAAAACATTACATTAGCACTAATAGAAGGTTCCACACTATACTGCAACCACATCATAATTTGAGCATTCTCCTAAATCCATTGATCATGCATACTAGCACTCTCATCAAGTTTTTCAGTGGTCAAGTATTTTAATTTGCCGTTGGTAGTTAAAAACGCTTGGATGGATTTGGACCATTGAAGATAGTTCATTCCATTTAATTTCATAGATATTGGACCCCTAAAAAATCAGATAGATTTATGAATCTAGTTCTTGAATCACTTTTCTCTTCCATCTAGGACAAGGGACTAGAATATATACCACAAGTTTATATGAACACAAGTTGACCTTTCACGACCAACGAACCCCCAACTTGTACACTTCACATGGTGTGCACACTACACTTGAAGAGAATAATCAGCCCACATGTTCCAACCAATCACGGGGATCAATGATCATGAACACGACATCCGACCAAAGCAATTAGCCCACATATCCTACACACAAGAGGTGATGATCACTAACACTTCATCCCACTCACGCACAGACCATTGTAAAGGCCAAGCACAATAAAAAGAAAAGAAACCCTAGGTTTCTTAAAAGATTTCGGCACAAGAAGGATGAGAGAAAAAAATAAAACAATAAAAAGAATTATAGGATAGAAGGGAGAATGATGAGATCAGAAACAAGGATGCTCTAATACCATGCAAAATTATAAATTAAAGAAAGAAAAAGAGAGGAAAATGAGAGAGGAGAGGAAAAATAAGTTCGGGTTGGACGCCCACCCTCTCCCCTTTATATTAATAATAAAAAAGTCATATTGACAAAAATACCCTTGATAACAAAAGCAAAAAATACCGTACACATCCCAAACTAAATAAACAACAAATAACAAGAAGAAATAATTAAAAACAAAGTCTAGGTGGGTCTTATAGTAGTACGGCCCACATCTCCACATCCATTAGCACTAACAATAACATCCTTGATGATTACGTCTACAAAGGATGTCAAATCAGTAAATCATCTAATCTTAAATCTTTTAAATTCTCATCAAGGACTTGGTGGAGGATTTTGAAAATATTCGAGATGCAATGGGTCATGCCTGGTTCAATTGAAGAGTTCATCCAAACAGGAAAATGGGGTTGTCGATGCAAAAAAGATTAGAATTTTATGAAGATTGGCAGTGGTAGCAATCTTATGGTTTATTTGGAAGGAAAGCAATAATTGAATATTCAACAAGAAGAAGGCTTCGGTGGATTGGTCTTTTAGAAATCAAAAGGGAAGATCATCTGATGGGCTTAGAGAACCCACCTTTCAAAGGGCGCATGGTGGAGGACATTTTGGAACTGCTTCGAAGTTAGTCTTCTTCATAACAAACAAAGAATTATTATGAATGGTTGCCACATGTTTTAAGAGTAGAAGAGTGAGCCATCTTATTAATCATCGTCCATTTTCCCAGACAATTTGGTGGGATTTCCTAAATTTCTTTAAGCTAGAGAAGATGATACTTCTTATGTTACTTGACGTGTGGAAGTTTGGACGCAACATGATTAAAGGCAAAACCCTTTTGAGACAATCAATTTGGAAGGAACAAAACAACATAGCATTCATGGAAGAAAAATAAATAAATAAATAAATAAAAGGAAGTGAAAATCAGGTGGCAGGAGTATGAGGTAGAATTATATATTGGAAATTAGCGTGCAAGGAATTTGTAAGAGTTTCCATGATATTTTGAGAAGAGGATGGATAGAGGTTATTGATGTTAGCAATAGGGGTAACCTTTGCACAACTAGGGTTGGAGGTATCATTAGTGAGGAGTCGATGACAAGGGGAAAACATGTCAGGTCATTTGAGAGCCAGCTGGCAATGTTGGTTCCATTGAGATTGATGATGGGTCCTTCTGCATTAGTATGAAGGAATTTATCCATCTTAATTGGCTACCTACAATTATAGAGGACAATTCCTCAAATGTGATTAAATGGGTATCATAAGAAAGCAGGTGTCCATGGAGATTCGTAAGATGGGTGTAGGAAATAAGGGAAGTCAGAGAAGCCTTCCTGTTTCTTTTTTTCTTTTTTTCCTTTTCTTTTTTTTGAAGGATAATGGAATTTTATTAAAGGCCCACCAACAAAGCTATCAAGAAAAGAATACAAAAAGGAGGGCCCCGAGGGACGCAAAAAAAAAGAAGAAGAAGAAGAAGAAAGAAAAGCAACTAACAAATCAGAAAACTACAAAAGAGAGGCCCACTCGGATATAAAGGCTGAAACATTAGCTATCACCACCTCAACCGAGAAAGAAGAGTTACGAAAGTAGTGTCTATCCCTCTCGACCCAGATTGCCCAACAAACAGCTGGGAGGACCACAAACCAAAGATCCCCATCCTTTGAGCCGAAACACCCCCATGCCATGCCCAAAGGAGATCCCTAATGCTATCTGGCATGACCCATGACATCTTGAAAGAGGAAATAAGACCACGCCTTGTATGTGAAGGGATAGAAAATGAATAGATGATCGATTGACTCCACCGCTTGTTTACATAAAGAGTACATGTTTGGAATGATCATAGATCGCTTTTGTAAGTTGTGGATCGTCAAGACTTTCTTCCTACCCACTAGCCAGGTGAACATGGCTATCGAGGGGGGATGCCAAAAAGTGATATGCATAACCACCTACTGAACTCACTTCCTTAGGTCGAATCATCTTGTAAAAGGATCTCACCATAAATCTCCCGAAACTGTGACCTTTCCAAACCATGCCGTCGTCACCACTGGTGGAAAAGACACGATAAAGCCAATCCAAAAGAGCAACAAGCTCGTCAATCTCCACATCCGTCAAGTCCCTTGTACAAGGAGGGGTCCAACAAGCTACGGAGCCACTAGCAGGGGAAAAAAAAAAAAAAGAAGTCTGCCACCTTCATATCTTTGGAAGGCGCTAACCAGGCCAACTTAGGAAAAACTTAATATAGGGGCAATTCATCATACCACGCTTCTTCCCAAAAACAAAACTCTAGAACCATCGGCTATAGAAAAGGAGACTCTTTTCTTGAAATCCGACTTGAGAGACATGATAGACTTCTAATTATTTAAAACCCTGTAAAGAGAACCCCCCTTCCTGAAGCCCGTATTTGCCGGCAATGATATCCCTCCATAAGTGTCCTTCCTCCATCCCAAAACACCATAACCATTTCCCAATTAGAGCAAGATTCATACTTGCTCATGATTATAAGCAAGAAATTGGAATGTTAATGAATTGGCGAGGCTCGGGATCTAGCTCCAATTATGGATGGGAGATTCTCTCCCCTTATTGTAATTTAACCTTTATGTTTAATAAAATTCTCTATTTAGCCTTAACAAAAACTTGTATTGATCCCTTGACTAACATGATAATGATACATTCAAAACATTTCTTGTGCTTCTTTTTTTATTTATTTTACTATAAAAATCCATAAAAATATGGCAATTGATTTCTAAACTTTCCAAGAAGAAGATGACTAAAGTCTAATTTAAAAGGCATAGCAAGATTGCATTCCTCAATGAATAAAAGGAAAAAGGATTAGAAACAGTAGTAAAATGGCCTTGAATATAATGCATAAAGGAATATTCAAATAAGAACATAAAAATTCTCAATGTATCCAACGTGTCAACAATGTGTTTCAATAATCTGATATGTAAACTTGCATTGCATCACCCAATGAACTTATTTAAGTACATCCCTGATTCAATATGTTCCAACATTTTGACCTTTGTCAATTTTCAATAAAAGAAGCCTTAGAAAAGAAATGAAGAACTCAAAGATCATGATAGAAAAACTCAAAGTAGCAACCAACAGATGGGAATCAAAATCTTGATGCCAAAAAGAAAAGGATTCTTGTAGTCTCGAAGATCAATATTGATTGAGCTTCTTATGCAAGAGATATGTTTCAAGAGGAAAAAAGGTAGACTAATTCCCCTAAAAGGATTGAAATGAAATGAAACCAAAGAAAAAAATCTTTATGTTCTTATAGATAGAAACAAATGAAAACAAAGTTGGTGCTTTCAAATATTGAACCCCATAACGTAGCGGGTGTGTGGTGAAAAGGGAAAGAAAATATCACCATTTTCTTCCTCTAAGAAATCCTTGAATCCACAAGGTATAAAATCTCTGAAAACAAGAATATTATTGAGAATAATGAATGCTTAAAATGCACTTGATAGTTGATATGGCTTATATAAGCTAGGCCGATAACTTTCCCAAATAGTAAACTTTCTAAAAATTGAAAAGGACATCTAAATCTACTTTAACTCTCTCAAATGATTAAAAAAAAGGACTTTAAGCTGTTACGGGGCTCTCTAGATCCTAAAACACCCTAAAATAGTAAAATCGTAAATTACTAAAATTAGTAAGTTTTGACTTCAAACTCAAATTTGACCACTAAAACAACCTTATTTTGCAAAACTGCTTGGGGGCCAATAGCCTTTGGCATTGGCCAAGACATACAACTCAGCAATTGCTTTCCAAAAACATATCATATGCACGATTCCGATAATCGATCACAAAGTTATAGCCATCAGAAGCAATAGTCTACGTTATGTCATTTTTCCCCCCTTGTCTCAGCCCATATGGCCTGATTTCTCTTAATCTAGGCCCTATATAGGATTGCCCTAGACTTGTCCTACATCACCCAACCTTCAAATGCAGGAGAGAAAGACCTCTAAATGGAGAAAGAAAGTATCAAGAGATAAAAAGAGAGAGATGGGGAGGGAGAGATCCAATCCTTTAGTCGTTTGGATGTTGTGGAAACCTTCACTTAAGACGAAGGTGTCCGCGGACATTGAAGGTTTTCATGGTTTGGATGCCTCAAGTATTTGGAAAGGGATATCCATTGGACAATGATTTCCACAAACATTGAATAGTTAGGCTTCCATCCTAGAAGTTGGAATGTTCTTATCCATGGAAAAAGGAATCCAAAGAATGCTCTTACTCACATCCATACTACAACCCTACTCCGGCACATACAACCCAACTTACATGACCCGAGTTTCTGGAGAGAACGCTTTCACATTTCAGCACCCATTTAGTACTAGGGATAGCAATGGGCCATGTGGTCCAGTCCACTCCAGCCTTGCTCTGGAAGCAAGGGCCTGGACCCAGGCCCCTGCACTTGACCTTATGGCCAAGCCCAGGATTGAAATCCCCGCCCAGTGCCTAGGCCAGACCATGATGAATAGCCCAACTCAAAGACATGCACTAGGCTGCACACAAGTGAGAGATCAAATCCACCCATCTTGATCATTCCGCCACATAGATGCCTTGGCCCAAAGACCAAAACTCAAGCCTGCCCACTCAAAAGGTAGGCCACAGTATTAGAAACAAATGTGCAGCTAAGAAAAACTTGGTCATTGTTTACTTGACTGTCCACTTGTTTTGTAAATTCTCCACCTAGCTTGTGAATCAGCATGATTTTTTTTCAGCAGGGCACCTGTACTATGAGACCTACATGTGAGACTGCTGTGATCGTGCACCCATGTGGGACCCACATCTTTATACTCTTCTCCTTGTAGGGCCAACCCCTGCTCAGACTAGCCTGTATAGGCATGACAAGGAGTAGGGCCAAACCCGGCGCGAACCTAGCAGGCCCATTGCAACCTTAGTACATGACCCAGGTTTCGTGCACATGGGCGCATCGGCACATATGCCACAGATCACCTCACCTCCTGTAGACTGCAGTACACTTTTGAATTCTCAATAATGAACATGACTTCTAGGAACTTTCACAAACACTCAACACCCATTGAACCCTTTATCCAAGACTCATTGATCTATGGACACGGACTTCCCCATGCGAACCCGCTTCCACATACAAAAGCAATCAAAGGATCGGAATAAAAACGAGTAGTTGCATCCTAAAAGCATTGGAATCAAACTCTGGATCAAAGCACAGAGAAGGATCTCAAAATGCTCTCACAGATCAATACGAAAAAAAGGAAATTCGAAGCTCCTGAAGATCACGAACAACTTTCAAATGCAACAGAACATTAATTTCTCTATCTATCACAACTACTTCCCGGTCAGCCACACAAATCCTCTTATGCAACTCCAATCCATCCCGACCAACTCTCGTCCATATCAATTCAAAAATAACCAGAACAAAACTGCTGCATTCCGATATCGAATAGAAGCTTCAAATGCATAAAAGAAAATGAAGCAATGCAATCGTAGGAAGAAATGGGAGATTCGAAACGGCCAACAGAAGAATCTCAGCGCGATCTTGAAATGTAGAATAGAAAATCGAAAGCCGTGGAAGGAATCGCAATCAAAAGTTCTTTTCTTTAGAACCTGATAAGCGGCTGTAGCGACGCCGAAGACGAAGTTGGGAGGGAAATCTTCCCTCGAGATTCGTGCTTCTTCTACGGACGGGAGGTTTCCGATCGTCGTCGCCATGTTCGGACGTGATGAGAGGAGAGAAGACGTCAGTTGATCTAGCTTTGTTGCAGACTAGAGAGTGAGAGTGTTTGTATTTATACAAGAGAGAGATGTGAATGGAAGATGTGAGGAGGTTGTTGGGCCTTATATGCAAGCGACTGTCTGGTAGCCTCAAACCATCTTTGTCAGTGGCAACCCGACCCTGGGGCCCACCTTAATGTATTCGCTGTAGGGCGCGGATTAGATACTGACAAGGCCAGTAGCGAAATTGCTACTGAAGTGACGTCACCAAGCTCTGTGGACCTGCATGTCATGTATCCATACGGTCACACCCACTGTTGAAACATTTATAGGGCCCACCGTGATGTATTTTTGAGATCCAACCTACTCATAAGTTAACACAGAGATAGATGAAGTGAAAACAAAAATATCAACTTGATTGGAAAATACTGTAGCCCCTAAGAAGTTTTGAATGGTGGATGTCACTGTCCCCACTATTTTCTATAGTGGGTCCGATTGAACTTTAGATCTACCTCATTCTCTGTGTAATGCTATAAAACTATCTCTAAAAATGGTTGGACGGTATGGATACAACACATGCATCATGGTGGTGTCTACAGGGCTTAGTGATGTCATTTCAGTAGTGATTTGGCTACTGACCTTGTGGGTATCCAATCTGCGCCCTTCGCTGTATATCTACGCTGTCCATCCGTTTTTAAAACTGATTTTATGGCAAGACCGAAAAATGAATCAGATATAAATCTCCGGTGGACTGCACCTGAGGAAATTTTGGTCATTGAACGGCACTATTAAAAACTTTATAGGGCCCACTGTAATGTTTATTTTCCATCCGACGTGTTGATAATGTCACAAAGCAATGGATGAAGGGAAAACACAAATATCAGCTTGATCCAAAGCTTTTGTGACCACAAAAAGTTTTTAATAGCCATTCACCTCGGTCACCTTCAATGTGGTCCACCTGGTATTTTTATCTGCTTCATTTTTGGAATCATGCTATAAAGTGAGTTGAAAAAATGGTTGGATGACGTAGATATATAACTCATACATCGATGTGGGCCCACGGTCTGGGAACCACCCACATAGCTGGTTCGCGTACCAGCCAAGTCGCGCCCGGAAAATAGGGGATGGAAAACTTTGATACTCTGGCAGTGTGATGGATGATACGCAGCGCTTAGAAATTGCACACTTGAATATAATTAAGTTAAAATAAACTGTCCAATATATGTCTTCCCATTTAAGTGTAACATGTACCAAAAATTTAGCTTAATTGATTTCTGTCTATCAGTTTTTTAGATATTCATTGGACAGTTAAAAATGAAAATATCGAATGGCCCTGTTTCAACCAAAAAATTGTCAAAGAATCTAAGGCTAGGATTCTTCAAACAACATAATTTTGATGTTGTGATTTATCAACAGTCAGTTACACCATTTAGTCAGATTAATTTGAGTTAATGTATGCCACGTATGTATTTTGTGAGTGCCTGTGTATCAAGCTTCAGGTGCAACGTGGGTATTATATAATTCCTAACAAGTATCCGTTAGTCAACGGAAAAGCCTACTCTCGCCGAGTGTGATGGATGATAAGCAGTCACTTGAAATTTGCATATGATACAAGAGATTTAAACTAAACTACTCAAATTATGGGTCCCGTTTGAGATGTACCTTCAGCTTATTTGATCATCGGACTATCAGATTAGTGGTCATTTCTTGGACGATTAAAATGAAATTACATGAATGGTATTTTTTTCTTAGGATTTTTCAACGAATCTAATTTTAGATTTGTTGTTTAGAGGTATTATCTTCCAGATTTTAGTCGGTTTAATTTTAGTGAATGTATGCCACGTGTACTGTTTCTGAGTGCCCGTGCATCAAGCGTCACGCTATTCCGGAGTATGAAATAACTCCTTGGTCTAGGACCAAAAAGTAGCGCTGACATCAAAAGATTGGAAATATGACGTGGCGTACGTGGGTAAGGTATGAGCCATCCATTCGGCGAGTAAAAGTTAAGGTGATCTAGTTGTCAGCTGCAATGGACGCGGACTTTTGGGAGAAGTTTATGTGCTGAGATGCTAGTGGGGCTCACCATGATGCTCGTGAGAAGATGACATGGGACATCGATTGGAAAGATGACGTGGCATATGTGGGTGAGATCTGAGCCATCCATCTGGTGAGACTAATCCAGAACATTCCTTTTGAGTAAAAATCAGGGTGGTCCACTTGTCAGCTGAAATGGACGTGGACTTTTGCAGAAAGTTACTATACTGGGATGGTAGGTGGGGCTTGCAGTAATGTTTGTGAGAAATTAACTTCTGAGCTCATTTCAGTATATTTCCTGTACTAGGATGCTAGGTGGGCCCACCATGATGTATGTGTTTCATCCATTCCATTCATCCATTTTTAAATATCATTTTAGTGCTTGATGCTAAAAATGAGAGGGATATAAATCTCAGGTGGACCATACCACAGGAAAACAATAGTGATTGATTAAAATCCTCCTAAGGACCACTGTACTGTTTATTTGACATCCAATCTGTTGATTAGGTCATACAGACCCAGATGAAGGGAAAAAACAAATATCAATTTGATCCAAAACTTTTATGGCCCTCCAAAATGTTTTTAATAGTCAACATTCATTCAACACTGTTTCCTGTAACGTGGTCCAGTTGAGATCGGGATATATCTCATTTTTTTTATTCATACTATAAAATGATCTATAAAAATAGATGAACGGCATGGATGAAAAACATACATCATGGTAGGTCCCACAAAGCACCGACCATAGCCACTGGCTGGTGGCAACAGGAGTATCCAATCCGTTTCCGTACGGAGCGCCCATGTGTGGCCTACCATGTGCTTCCACTCGCGTGATTTTCAGGCTACCGACGTTCGCTGTGACTCATAGATGCGGATGTGGCATTTTTTCCCCTCTTTTCAGGTTCCTTTGTCAAGAGGCTGTGACCCGAAATGAAGCCAATACTGTCATTAGGTGGGCCACACATACACATCAGATGTGGACCGTCCACCAGTTGCAAGGTTCACTTGGCATTTTATTCTGTGGTTGTTTTCCATGTGTGAAGCACATACACTCGAACGAGTGGCCGGTGCGTGGGGCCACTAACCAGCAATCAAAACCGTGACCCTATCACACCACCAGGTAATGATGGTGCGTCCGAAAGCATGTTAATTACATCGTTCGAGCTGTGTGGGCCCATCTTGATGTCTGAGTGTCATCAAAGACTATTAGATACGAGTTGTGTGGGCCCATCTTGATGTCTAAGTGTCATCAAAGACTATTAGTTACAAGCCGTTATTTAAAAATTGAATGCATCAACTAATGTCACATATGGCCAATTAATACTATGTATATAGAGATTTATTCAATTCCTCCAAGTCACACAGAGTATCATCATGTATCACTGATACATGGTGTAATAAATCAATAAATTGTGATATTTTGCAAAAATAAAATAAAATAAAATTTAAAAAATTAAAAAATTTAAAAAAAAAAAAAAAAAAAAAAAACTTCATAAAAGTCTCCTTGATATGTATCCCAGCACATTTCAACACCTTTCCAATGGAAATCTCAAAGAAATTTTGCAAAAATCTCACAAATTTCATTTTCTCTTGATTATTTGTAGAGAATATATTTTTATACTTGTATTGTATGATTTATGAATTATATGAACTCGTTTTGAACTAAGTGTGTAATCATGTCTCTTTCAATGTATCATACAGTTTTGATGAAAAATAATAACATTTTTAACAGTGATACAGACCCACCTACCCAACACATGCAATATTATGTTTTTGTATACCAAGACTGCTATAAGTGCATCTGTAGAAACATTTAAATCATAGAAGGACCATCATGCATTAGGCCTAGATTGCAAAATCCAGTGTAATCTGTAACTCAGTCACACTTTGGCGAACAATGGGAATGGGAAAAATTTTAAAGATTGAACATGGTTCCACCATGTTGCATATTTGCTATAAACTTGGGTGGTTTTGCATATAGTTCGAGTCGACCCAATAGGTCATTGGACTTGACCCAACAATCAGTAAGTTTAGGTCTAAAATTTACAATCATGGGCAGATATGGGGTCCAAATTTTCAATTATTAAACTGATTTGGGTTTGAATTCTATCAAGATCAACCCAACTTGGACCCAATTTTTAATAGTCTAATTTGGGTCATGTTAAAATGGACCTAACCTAAACTTTATCGTAACACAACCCAATTCAAACCCAAGAAGAAATAGTCATTTAAGCACATGGGTTTTGTTTTCTTTTGAGCTAGATTAAAGCAATATTTCACCACCTTTTTCTAAGACTTGATCACCACCCACTATTATGATAATTTAGATGAAAAATTATAGGCCCCATGGTTCAATGGAGAATATGCCAAAAATCACACTAATTGAACTACTTTAACTATTTAATTTTACCTATTGAACATGGATCATTGGCAATTTTACTTATTAGCATCAAAATAGATAACAACAATTAACAAAAACTCAATTGTAATCTTATACCCAATCCAATAAGCTAAGGGGGCGTTTGGCGCATGGGTTTAAAGGGGATTAGGTGGGAGTGGGTTTTAAGATCCCATGGATCATTGCAAGGTCCTGTTTGGGACTCACATCAGGCATGAGTTGTGAAGCCCCTTCTTGGAATCTACGCCGAAGCAGGGGATTTCTGCAATCCAGCTTTGGATTTCGTGTGCCTAGTGGTCAGTGCTATGTGGGGCCCACCATGATGTACGTGTTTTATCCATGCCGTCCATCCATTTTGAAATATAATTTTAGGGCTTTATCACAAAATTGAGGTAGATATAAATCTTAGGTGGACCACACCATGGGAAAACAGTAGTGATTGAATTACACCATTAAAAATCTCCTAGGGCCAACTGTAATGGTTATTTGACATATAACTTGTTGATTACGTCATAAAGACTTGGATGAAAGGAAAAAATTGTTTTCAGCTTGATCCAAAACTTTTGTGGCTCCTAAAACGTTTTTAATGGTGGGCATTCAATCAACACTGTGCGGTCCACTTGAGATTTGGATCAAACTCATTTTTGGGCTCATACCATAAAATGATTTGGAAGAATGGGTGGATGGCATGGATGAAACACATACATCATGGTGGGGCCCACAGAGCACCAACCAGTAGTGGTAAGGTGAGTAGCCAATCCGTTTCGATTCCAGACGTCTTCTCTTCCAAACACGAAGTGGGATAGCCTCCAAGTCATGGGATTATACGACAATCCCTGATACGATGTAATTATTAGGTTTTGCTAATCTCATCTCACTTAAACCCATCTAATCCCATGCTCCAAACACCCCTTAACGGGTCAACAAATTTGGACCTTGAACCTTACCGAAACCAAATCACCCATCTGATCTTACGATTAGGATGACCATCAAATACGATCAATAGTTTAGATCGCATATGGTACCCTAATAGGAAATAAGTATTCTCTTGTTATTTCTCTTTCAATTTTTTCTCATTGGAATCTCTTAAATGAGATGCATTTGTTGAATGAATGTGCCTCTCTTTATAAAGGGAGAAGATGGAGGAACAAGAGTTCAAATGTAATAGGGCTTACCCCTATCACATTCAAAATCCCTATTGTATTACATTATCTCTCTTGATTAAATTTGAATTTTAAGATAATATGATTTTAAAAAATATATATTTAACCAAAACATTCCAAAAAATAATTATATAGGACTCGCCTACTAGTGTTTATCACATAAATAAGCTTAATAGGCATATATCCAATATCTTTCACTTAATCACATTATGGAAGAGATATAATATATATTGCCCATTTAGCTCATTTCGTAACAACTAAAATAAGACCATGAATCAAAGGCGGGCAACCAACTAGAACAACATTGATTTTTCATAGGTTTTTTTAATACCAAGTGACTAGTTGAGTCCCACTCAATAACCCAAGCTTTGGTATGTTTGCTTTGGTCCGCACGATCACATTAAATGGAGTTTTCTTAGTATGAAGTACTCAACTAACATAAGCACTTATCGAAGTTATCAAGTTTATTTAGAAAACTTAGTCTTGCATAGACATTGATTTTAAACCATATTTAAAGTAATAACATATTGCATATACTTTTTAAAAGAGTACTATTTGTAAAGCCTAATAAAAACTCGATACTTCTGCACAAATAAGTCTTCAGGTCCGTACTAATAGCTTTTTAAGCTTGCTATATAACTCTCACGTGATCTTTTTCATGAAGATGTGAAATTCGAAATCACCCAAATCATTTTCCTAATGTAGCCAAGTCTGACCAATTTAAAAACCTTTGTCATTATAAACTAAAGTAACAACACTCAATCTTATCATCTTATATATAAGATGACGATAACTAAGGACACAAAGAATCACTTATGAGATTAGCTTTCTACCTTCCTAGTTTTTTTTTTGTTAGTATTTGAGCATCAATTATTGTAATTATTAAGTCGGTGGTCTTTCATCAATCGACAGTTATATCCCAAAAACGATCGCAGCAGATCATCCACATTGTTCGATTAGTTTGAGGTAGTGGCACGATTCATCTTCAGGAGAGCGATCTGGTCACGCGCCTTCGTTGGGTTTCTTACCCTCCTTTTATTTTCTTGTTCAATTTAAAAAATAGTGCACACGTTCTCAATTTTTTCTATATGATTACTTATAATATTTTGAATTGTGTATTATGTAAATACATATTATTACCGATGATTTATCGAGTGTTAGAATAACAATATGAAAATTATTCGAATATTCAGTGCCTAAAAATACTAAATTGTATTTGCACGGTCGTGATAATCATTAGTTTTGTCTAATTTAGTCAATCAGTTCTTACTATACATACAACCTTTCGGTGGTAATCACATATTACTTAATTAATATCAATTTTGGATTTGTTTGATAAATTGTTAATCAACAATGGCTGAGCAATAATTTACTAATTATTATTTTTAAAATATAATAAATTACAGTTCCTTATATGTGTTGCTCAATTATATCAGAATAGTTTTAATATAACTTTCTTTTGTTAAATTGTATAATAACATCATCAAAATGCCACTCCTACTCTTATATAAATTTAGATATGTTAGATGAGTCTAATTTCAAAAGGTGGAAGAAGAAAATTGAGTCTCTCCTTAGGAAAGAAAAGTGTTTTATATACTAAAAGAGGAACTAAATTCCTAGATTATGAAACCGTGGTTGGAGATTAAATAAATGGAAAGAAGATACTGATTTATGCAAGGACCACGTCTTGAATTACATGACGAGTCTCACGTTTGATCTCTATTGCGAATTCAAATCGTCTAAGGAACTCTTGAACGCTCTAACTAAAAAAATCATATTGAAGAGGCTAGATTTAAGAAATATGCAGTTAATCATTTTAACCGTTATATGATGATAGACAATAAATATGTAGTATCTCAAACCAAAGAAATCTAACTCCTCTTCAATGAAGTATATTGTAAGCAGGAATCAAGATTGATGAGCAATATTTAGTAGCATCTACCATTAAAAAGCTACCTCCCGTTTAGAAGAATCTTAGACGAAAAATAGATAAACTCACAATGGAAAAATTGATAGTAAATATTTGTATAGAAGAGGAAGCTTGTCTTTAAGACCCCAAGGAAGATAATCATCCTAAGGTCCATTATATAAAGAACAAAAATCAAAATCAAAGAAAACATATCAATCCAAACCAAAGACTTTTGGAACCGAAAAATTCACTCAAGAAATTAAAAATAACCAAGGCTAAATCAAGTTTTTTGTGTGATATTATGGGCCACTATGCACGAAATTGCAAACAATGCAAAGGGAATAATCAAGCTAATGTTGTCGAAGTTGATGAAGCTATCGAGGAGAAATGCATGGTGGACACGATCATAATGACATTTGTTGTCCAAAAAAATGATGGCCGGTGACTTGACTCGGGATCGACGAGGCACATTAGGTATGGTCGAACCTAGTTCAAAGTATATGAACCATCCTGACATGATCAAGTTATTCATCAAGCTAGTTCAATAACTGCAAAAGTCGCTCTAAATTAAGGGAACTGTAGTTCTAAAGTTCACCTTTAGTCAAGAACTGACACTGAAATATGTTTTGCATGTCCCTGAACTAAAAAAAATATATTAAAAAAAAAAAATCCAGTGTCTTACCACTTGCTTGATGAAGCTGGAATAAAAGTTGTGACGGAATATAAACAAGTAGTTTCTTTTTTAAATGAATGAGAAGTTTGTGGGTAAGGCATACAAAATAGATGGAATGTATAAACTCTCTATTAATATCAATAAGCATTCTTCCTCCAACTTGCTTTGTTAGTGTTTGCAATGAGAATATTTTTTCATGATATGTTATATCATATTAATCACAAATATATGAAAGATATGAGTGCTTTGAAATTAATCCCTATGTTCAGTGGTAAAGACTCATTTAGGAAATATGTGCACTGTAGTAAGGTTTAAATAATTATAAAATTTTTAAGATTAGTTGAAAAATAATCTGAACTCTTAGGTTTAGTTCACTCAAACATTTGTGATCTAAAAGAAATCCAAACTAAATGAGGTAAAAGGTACTTTATTTTCTTTACAAATAACTACTATGGGTTTTGTCATGTATATTTTCGTAGATTTAAGGATGAAGACTTGGATATGTTTAGAATATTTAAGATTGAAGTAGAGAATCAACTTAGTTGTAAGATTAAAAATCTTAGAAGTGATAGAGGAAGTGTGTATACCTCACTAGCTTTCAATGACTTTTCTAAATTCCAAGGGTACACTGCACCCTATACCCCTCAATAAAATGGAATTACTGAGAGAGAAAAAAAAGGACCTTAATAAATATATTAAATGCTATGCTTATTTCTTCAGGTCTACCTTTCAGTATATAGGGCAAAGCCATTTTTACAGCCACCTATATATTAAACAAAGTTCATTTTAGTAAGTTAAATAAAACTCCATTTGAGCTATGGAAAAACGGGGCTCTAATCTAATCTACTTCAGAACTTCGAAATTTCTATATAATGTTAGATTACTTAAGTTAGGAGATAAAATTATTTATTTTGTATTTATTGGATACACACCTAACAATAAAGCTTTTAGGTTTTTAACCTTGAATGATTCTTCTATCATGGAATCTAGAGATGCTGACTTTTTTTTAGGATACGTTTCCTTATAAGTTAGAAATTAGTGGGGGTAATCTTCTAGACTCAGGGTGTAGAACCGTCACTTCATCCCAATTTCTTGATAAACCTAATATCTTACTTAGAGCTAGTAAGAAGGTCGGATTCGCGGAGGATTTTGGACTCGACTTCTACACCTATAACACATGAGGTGATCTAGTTTCGTATAAAAGGTCATGTCATCCCGTGATGCCTCCTTTCGGAAGGAGAGGCTATAGATAACGAGATAAATTCCATCATGGCTAATCATATTTGAAACCTAGTTGACTTACCTGTTGGTTTGAAACCATTTGAATGTAAGCGTATTTTTATAAAGAAGCTAAAACTCGATGGATCTATAGAAAAATACGAAGTTAAGCTTGTAGTTAAAGAATATGGACAAAATGAATTAATAGACTTCTTTAATACATATTCTCTAGTTTATAGGATTGCATCGATTAGAGTCCTTATGGCTATCACATCTTTGCATAATCTGATTATACATCAAATGGATGTCAAATCTCTTTCTTGCATAGAGATTTCGATGAGGAGATCTACATGGAGTAACCTGAATGGTTTGTAGACCCTGCTCAACCTCAAATGGAATGCAAATTGGTTAAATCCTTGTATGGTCTTAAACAAACTCCAAAGCAATGACATGTTAAGTTTGATTCGATACTTAGAGATAATGGCTTTGAATCAAAGAAGTAGATAAGTGTATATATTATAAGGGTAATAACTCCATGAGTGCCATCATTTGCTTGTATGTTGATGATCTGCTCATATTTGGGTTAAACATAATAATCATTATCAAACTAAGGTCTTTTTATCATCCAAGTTTGAAATGAAAGCCTTAGGAGTGGCAAATGTGATTCTCATGATCAAAATTATAAGGAAATTGCATGAGATCATTCTTTCATAATCTCATTATATAGAATCTATTCTAAAATATATATAATATGAAAATAGCATGCAGTTTGCATTCCTTTTGATCATAACATTCATTTATATATATATATATATATATATATATATATATATATATATATATATATATATAAAAGGACAAGTGTATATCATAATAAATATATTAGTATAATAGGCAATCTCATTTATGCAATGAATTGCACTAAACCTAACGTAGTTTCTACAGTAGAAAAACTAAATAGGTTCACTAGTAATCCTAGTGAGGAGCACTGAAAAGTTATTCATAGAGTACTTAGAAACTTGAAAATGACTCAACACCATGGTTTGCAGTATGTAAATATCCAACGGTGTTGGAAGGATATATACTGATATTGATTGGAATTCATTCTGATGATATATTTCTCATAAGTGGGGGAGTTGTAACTTCAAAATTCAAATAAAAATAAAAATCCATCATCTCTAATTCCACTATAAATTTTGAGCTTATAACTCTTACCTCCACTGTGGAAGAAGCCGGGTGGTTAAGAAATTTTTTGTATGATATTATCTTTTAGAGTTAATCAATTCATACTATTAAACTAAATTGTGATAGTAATGCAGTTATCAAACGTGCAAATAATGCATAATACAATGGCAAAAGGAGACCAATAAGCTATAAACATTGTAGAATTATGGAATTACTCAAAGAATGAGTGGTTTCTATTAATGAGATTATATCACCAAAAAACCTGACAAATCCTTCAAGTAAGGGTCTTGCATGGGAAAAAAACTATAATGTTATTAAGGAAATGAGACTTAAGCCAATTGAGTAAACTACCTATGATAGTAACCCAACTTGAATGGTTGGAGATCTCAAAAATCGGGTTCAATGGGACAAATGAGTTAAAGAGTAGTTATATGAGGCACGGGGTTTCCAGTCATGTTCTGATGTTGGATCAATGCTACTTGTGACATATTGGAGGATGGGGTCAGACCTTTTAATGAGTTTTATAATTATTATGGATGGGATGCATGGTCACAAGTGTGTTCTTGATAAACTCAATTCTATGAACGTGAAGGTATGACCACCTTCTATGAGAATCTAGCTAATTATCTAGAGCACTCATGAAATTGGAATAAGCACATGGCCTTACAATGTATATTGTTCATATACACCAATAAAAGTGGTAATATTATGTGTGAGTAAAGTCTTAATATTACCATTCGATAATTTAGTTTCATAAGGTGTGAACACCTTCCCCTCGCGTGAGCGTGGCAGTGCCCTCACTTCTTTGGCTTTGGTATTGATTTGTTATTATAGCTAAAACATGTTGTTGACTCCGATGTAAAAATGCATTTGATTCGGAGTCACCACTAGCCAAATGAAGCTTAAAAACTACTGCTGGCTGGAAACCATAGAATCGCTTAAAGGTCAGGAAATCTCACGATTTCCTAACTCGAGTGACTCCTGTGGTTGGTTTGTAACCGTAGATTCTGAGTAGATTCTAAGTAAAGGTCTCGGTGACTGAAAATAAAGGAATTAAGTACACTTTTTCACCTGCACAATGTGCAGTCTTTACTTTACAAGATTTTGTAATTTTGGGGGATTCAACGGAGTTTTGACATTTTTCTATTTGGTCATGCTTTGCATAACCTATAAGGGTCGGGTAGCAAAAATAAGAAAAAAATTATTTAGGCTTATATCGCAAGCCAAATGGCCCCAAGTAGGCAAATAAAGTAAAAATGCAGTGAGTAAAATGAAATGTCAACTAGCCTTACTTTGCAGGATTTAAGATCCTGGGCAGACAAATAAAGTAAGAGAAAATGGAAGAGGGAGAATAGTGGAGAATGAGATATAAGCAAATGTGAATATAGTTGATACACTTAGAATGTATGGAGTGGAATGTGAATTAAATAGAGATAAACAAACTCTTAGCTTCAATGACTTCTTTAATTATCGTTTTTATCTCTTATGTTAGGCTGCATGTCGATATACTGGAAATCTTTGAGGCATCTTGGGCAGCACCTCCGATTGAACTCCAACCCTCGGACCCTCTTTGTATTTCTCTCTTTATGCTCTCTATTTTTCTCTCTCTCACTCTCTGTTTTTTCTCTTTCGTTTTCTCCCTCTTTGATTCACTTTCCTTGTTCCTTTCCATCTCCTTATATAATTGTTGGCAGCCGCATCCCATTAGCAATGTCTGTATCTCGTCGTTGCATTGTGGGAAAAATAATCATATAAGCTTCTTGACCAAACTAGAATCACTTTAATTGGACCCCATTTGACCTGTCAAAAGTAAGATCGTTCAGTATATGAAATTGGTTGTCTACAAATTAACCGATGGCTTATTTTTTATGATCCAAGGCTCATTGAAAATGTCACATGATAATCTTTTAAACACAACTGAAATCACTTCAATCGAATTCCGTTAGACTAGTTTAAAGTGCGGCAGAGTTTTTATGACTTTGGCCACTCGATAATGCATGGTTTTGGTAAATGGGCCAGATATTTCTCATCATAATCTAGATTGGAGGAAACTTAGGTTTATTAAGAAGATCATTTGACCACATTTCTAATGAACCATAAACCATCTTAATCAAACAAAATTTACTCTTAATAATACCATGGCCACTTTGTGTACAAGAACGACCATACTTTCCTCAATCTTGAAAATATGACCTCTCACGCCTCAACACAATATTATTCGGGAAGACTAATTAGTATAGAGAACAATTCTTGGGTAGATAGAGTTTATTTTATCCTTTTTTACACATCAGTTGCTACGTACATCAGATTTTTGGGTTCTGAAGTTCGAATGCACGGTCGTGACTAAATTATTACTAGATTTAGCGCTAGCCGATTACGTCCATTGGTTGTCTTCGGGACATGCTGAGTATGCTTTCAATTTGGCCCGCTTGGATTTTCAATGATTTCTAAGTCGGTAGGAGATAATTTATTAAAGTCAAGTTGAAGCTTAAAGAGTATCTTGTCCTCATTTTATGTGAGGTGTCTACATAAGGCTTTATCCACTAAGCCTAGAATAAGAGATTGTTTCTCACTATACAAAGGTTCAAATCTACATGACACCTCTGCTTACGTACATAAGATCTGATACTTAAATATCTTTTTCATTTTAAAAATAGTGTAGGATTTTGGTTTTTTGAAGGGAAAAAAAAAAGCAAGTAAAAGAAAAATAAAAGACACCTTTGGAAAGTGGCCTTTATAAAACTTTTTTAATAGTCCCACATTGAAACTTGAGAGGAAATTTTACTCATTTACATAGAATTTCATGTGATATAATTTTGTATTTGGGATTTGGGTAATACCAAACACCACACACATGCACCTGTCGCTCAATGTGTGGCGGGCCGAGCTCGGGCTTGAGCTTGTCTACATGATTTATTTTTTATTTTTATCTTGACCAAGTCTTACACGAGAAGCTCATATCGTTATCGTCCTAAGGTTTTTCTGTAAAAATGTGTTTTCCAAAAACCTAATTACACAAGAAGAAGAAAAAACCATTCTTTAGTCAACGACTCTCTGTACTTTGCAAGTTATTTTTTTGGTATTTGAATATCAACTGTTGAGATGATTAAGTCAGCAATATTTTGTCGATCCGCGATTGTATTCCAAAGATGATAGCAGCAGATCATCTACAACATTCGAATAGTCTAAGATAGTGGCGCGAATCATCTTTAGAAGAGCGACCTGGTCATGCTCCTCCACTGGATTTTTTACTTTTTTTTTTCTTTTCTTTATTCAATTCAGAAATCAGTTGCACTTGCTCTCAACTTTTTTTTATATTATTAATTGTTATATTTTGAATTGTGAATTGTACAAATACATAATATTGCTAATGATTTATCAAATACTAGAACAACATACGAAAGTATCTCAAAATATTCTTACGTATCATAACAAAGAAAAGGAAATTCAAAGCTCATGAAGACCAGGAACAACTTTCAAATGCAACATGTTGGGATGCCTTGCACAAACCTTAGGATCTAGCCTCCCGAAACAAACCAGAATTATGGATAATAAAGTAATGAAATAAATCAAAGCATCAATCACACACCACACAAGAGATTTTTCGTAAAACCCTCAAAATTTCGTCTTCAGATCAACAATTGGTAGAACTACACTTCTTCACTCATTGTTAAGAGAAATAGAGAAAACGAAGAGATCTAACCGATTATGACCATTGATGAGCGAGAACCTCCCTTCTATGTTTCCTCTCTCTCCCTCCCTCTCTCTCAAAACCCTTTAACAAATCCTTGTAATTTAGGAAACCCTCTTTCTATACTTAGAAAACCACTAGACAACCCCTTTTATAGTTTTGGGAAACTCTTTCCGCATCCTTGTTACTCTCAAATCCGCATTTACAAAATCGCGAACAAATCACAAGAACCTTCGACTAGTCGAACCTAGTCTTCGACTAGTCGTAGGTTCCCTTCGACTAGTCGAACATTCCTTCGACCAGTCCTAGCTACAGTAAAAAACAACAAAAATACTTACTGGACTTTGAGTCGAAGTCCTCGACTCGAACCTTCGACTGGTCGACCACCAACCTTCGACCGGTCGAGCAGGGCTCTCAACCAGTCGAAGATGGGTCAAAAAAACCCATCACAATAGAAAAATGATTTTTCTATAAAACTAATTTCCAATTGGCTACACAACTCCTTGTTAGAACGTATGACCATTGATGGTCGTAACGTCTCTCTCTCTCTTTATCCCACAATGGATGAAAACACCTCTCTCTCTCTCTCTCCTATAACGATCCCTGGCAATGATGGAAAATCTTGTTGTTTAGCTACGAATTACCAACGGAGGATTTCTCACTAAATGGCACTTCAATCGCTCTTCCATGAACTTCACTCCTCTTCTGCAATTCCAATCTATCGAGGATAACTCTCTTCCATATCAATTCAAAAATAAACAAAACAAAACTTTTGTGTTCCGATATTGGATGAAATCATCAAATGCATAAAAGAAAATGATGGAATGCAATCGCAGAAACAAATGGGAAATTTGAAACAGCAAAGAGAATAATCACAACATGATCTTGAAATGTAGAATAGAAAATCTAAAGCCGTGATAACAATTGCAATTGAATTTTAATTAATTTTTTTTTAACCTGAGAAGCGGCTGTAGCGACCCCAAAGACGAAATTGGGAGGGAAATCTTCTCTTGAGATTCGTGCTTCTTCTACGAACGGGAGGTTTCTGATCGTTGCCGCCATGACGGGATGAGATGAGATGAGATGTCAGTTGATTTAGCTTTGTTGTAGACTAGAGAGTGCTTATATTTATATGAGAGAGAGGAGAAAGGAGAACGTGAGTGTAACGCCCTGTAAATTAGTACCTAAGTACATAGACTCCGATTTCGAGTTCCCAAGTGTTAACCAAATGAAAATGCACACGTGTCCTTATTCAGATTCAAATTCATTTCACACACAGATAATCAAAGTAGGGCAATTCGAATTAGCGGATCTAAAGCGAGGTAGAGACGCCGATAGATTCAGAAATATGGGGCTAACAGGTAAAGATACAATTTCAATTGTGATGATCGCCCAAAATAGGATTATACAAGCCACAATATACATACCCAAGATTATTAAAGTATAAAGCTTTCAGTTTACTCCCAATTCTCCAAAATGTGACGGCGTTGGCACAACCCGATATAAGCCTACCTGTAACATCCTGGATTTTCACTGTTTTGGATTTCAAAAATCCTTTAAAAAAAATTTATGTAATTAACTTATATTATCACTTACTGACCATTGGCACTCAATGTTAGTTTATACATGTGTGATACCAGTAAAGAACCACACAAGTTCGATTAATCAACCGTAAGAAGCCAACGAATCCGCCCGATCACTTGAACATCAAGTTTAGCCCCATGATTTACTCACTTAGGGCTCAAATCTAACTGACCCATTGCTAACTAATCAAGATAATCATAACTAAATTAAAGATCTAACTGGGACTGAGTCAGATAAGGCCCGGATCTTGACTAATAGACCAAATCAGCCCCGTTACTCTTTTAGCCTAAAACCGACGGTTTAGAGTAATCATGACCAAATCTCCACTTTCACTAGTTATAAATAGGCCACACTATGAACATAGTTAATCCAAGCCTTAATCATTGCCCACGTGAAATCTCAATACCTAATCCATTCCAGAAGTGCCCCGATTGTCCGAACAAGCTCTAAACCTCTCGTTGGTGGGCCACTAGTTCCAAAACTATATAATAATGTCCATCTTACTGGGCTTGACGTCCATCGCGGGAGTCAGACCTAGGTATTGTCCAGAACCGCTCAACTTAAGCTAAAGGATGGGTGCATGAGAAGTGCAAATACCTTAAAGGAAGAAGCTGAAACTTAAGTGAATTAGGTCGTCCACTCTTATGCAAAGTTAAGGATTTCAGACCGTCGGTTTACGAACAAAATTCACACGTAGAGTAAGGATATTTTCCTACTCATATCTGTATAGGCCCCGATCGACTATTAGTGACCGTTGAACAGACTTCTAATCATATTTGTCGATCGACGCATCCAAATGGCGGGCTAAACATATCCATACGTAGATCATCATTAGGGCTAACTATCCTATGGTATATATCAATATATATATATACCCTATAGTGGGCCCTAGAGACTAGAAAAACCCTCCCATAGGGCTAGTATAGTAAAAACCCAACCCTTGGAGCCATTTACACCAAATCTGGCATTAAAAAAGGGCCTCATTTAGGCACCCCCTCTCCCCATACGAATTTGCCCTAGAGCAAGAGAAAAAAAGGGAGAAAGGGAAAAGAAAGGAGGAGAAAGGAGAAGATAGAGACCTTGAGATGTGGGTGTTGGTGTACCTCTCCCCTCTCATCCCCTCTTTAGCCGCCTCACCGTAGCCAGAGTCGTCGTTGGAGCTTTCCAGACAATGGTTGGAGGTAAGTGTTGAATCTCAAATATAATTTAGGGTTTCAATAGATATTTATCCCAAATCTCATAAGCTTGTATGTTTGTTTAGGTCTTTCAACAATTTTCTCTAAAAACCTAACCCTAGGAGCTCAAAATCTGAGATTCCATCTTAAAAGTGTTGACTATTAATCTTAGGTGGCCTAGCACCAATTTTAGTATGAATCTAATGATTATGTTTGTTTAGTTGATGTATTTAGATAATCTGGAGAAAACTTAGGAAAGACCCTACGTTTTAGATCCTCTTAATCAACATAGAATGATTATGGAATGTTTGTTGCTCCTCAACATGATTGGGCATGAATTTGGTGATTGCATGTTCATTTCTTACTTGATTCTTATACAATGTTTCCTTATAGCATGTGTGATATCTTAACCCTTGTGTATTTTTGTGCTATGAAATATATGCAATGCTTGGCCTCCTCATTAACCCACACCACACACGCACATTTATTTCTTAATATTGGTAGTAGTTGTATGTATAGAGAAACCTGAAATTGTGTTTGAAGTGTGAATGCATGACATTACTTGTGTTAGTTGATGAACCCTAATTGGTTGAAGCGTATTAAATATCATCATACCCCTGGGTTGGTCAAGAAACTGAGGTGAGAGAAGGTGGTCCCGTTGGTAGGACTTTCCTGAGGCTAGACCGGTTGATTTGGGTGGATGCAAATGGGCGACAATAGTTTGACTACATGGGTCGCTTGTACCCGATGTCGTCCGTCACGTACTCGCCTGAACTCGTATGATCTAGTCCACTTACTGACCAATCATGTCTGTTAACCCTGTTTGCTCATGCCTGTGTGGAACCTGGAACACCCTACGACCATTACAGCCTATTGATAACTATTTGAAACCGATCCACTGACTCGAGAGCCGGGCATGATGGAATGGGACACTGTGTTCGAGTTGTCGGCCTATGCTAGGGTGATGAACCTCCCCGTAGTGACCGCGAACGATCTCTCTTCTCAGCACTCCCTATGTGCTTACAATCAGGGATGGGGAACCCGATGGGATCAAGGATCACAAGGTCCTGGATTGGCACGTTGAGGGGCCTTGGCCTCGTAACTAGTTGATGGCATTGATATCGTGGGGTGTACTAGTTTCTCTAATCTGCTGGATGAACGGAATTAACTAAATACTCAGCTAACATTATTCACGCATCGCAGTAGCTACGATTTGGCGACTCGGCAGTTGAGGTCACAATAAGGGTAGTTGGTCGTGCACGATCGTTAGACGAAGTCGCTCGAGGGAGTGTTGTTGTGAGGGCATACATCATATCATAATGCATGCATATGCATTAAAAAGATTAGTTAGGGATCTGTGAATGTATGCTTTTCATTAAATTCATTATATAATTAATGCTAGTTGTAACTTAAGGCTAATAGTAACCACTGAGTTAGCTACTCACTCCCACTCTGGGACGGTGTTTTAAAACACCAACCAGACCCTTTACTAGATGCAAGTGAGGCGGAGCTCGACCAGCCGAGCGAGGTGAGCAAGGATAGGAAAGAGGAGCTTCCCTGCTTCCAGACTTTTGGCGGATCCTTTTAGTTTGAGTTCGGGCTACCGCGGGGTATGGACAGGGCCCTAGTCGCTTTAGGTCATGTATGGGTGGGACTAGTTCCCTATTTAGATGACTTGAGATTTGTGGTTTAAATACTTTTATATTTAGTGGCACTCGACACTACTTTATGATTTACTTACGATGCATGTCTTGCTAAACTCTTCATTATTTATGAGATCATTCAAATGTGATTAAAATATGAAGCCCATTAGGGCACCCATGGCACCTGGGAATTTGGGAGCCGAGTTCTTACATGGCCCCCTGAAAACTCGGGGTGTTACACTATATGTTTGAGGTTTTATAGTACCTGTATCAATGATATGCCTGGTTGGTGTTTTAAAACACCGTCTCAGGTGGGAGTGAGTAGCTAACTCAGTGGTTCTATTAATTCTAAGTTACACATGCTATCGATACAATCAACGCAAGTAATGATAAAATAATAAATCAAACATTTCCTAAATACTCTTGTTAAATGTGCATATGAAGATACGACATGATGCATGCCTTTTTCAAATAACACTCCCTCACACATGACTCTGACCACCTGTTTTGTAAATGATAACACTTCCTCATCACGCGATAACCACGCCTGTTCGTCACATTCTAAGCTAATGCAATATGGTAAATGATTATGTTAGCCGAGTAATTATTAAGTTCAATTCATCCAGCATATTGGCAAAGCTAGGATACCGACGTTATATCATAAGTCCTTATCCAGATCACGTGGCTCGTTGCCGTACGTAATGACTCCTTACCAGTGTCCCTTGATCCAAATTTAGGTACCACTCGTTTATATCACAAATCCATAATTTCAAAGATACGATATGGTACCTAAACGTATGAAGATCAACCCGGTATGAATAGTCACCCAATACCGGGTATGATCACTCAATTCCGAGGTGCGGGCTTGTCACATAAAAGCAAAACACATAAAGGAAAAGGGCTCGTCACCCAATTCCATTCATGCCCGGGTCATTTGAACGGTACTCTAGCACGCAACCATCGGCTGGGTAATTTGATGGGAGTCGTTCGAATAATGGTCTATTACCTCCATCAATGCTCACTGGTCACTATGGGGAGACTTGTCACCCCAACATAGGCCGACAGATAGGACATGGTGTTCCATACCATCATGCCCAGCTCATGAGTCTTAGTTGCTCACTAGTCACTACAGGGAGACTCGTCACCCCAGCGTAGGCCGACAGCTCGAACACGGTGTCCCATACCACCATGCCCGGCTTATAAGTCTTAATGAGATCGTATCGCACTAACGGTTATGAATGAACACATCCATTGGGAACAGAATATCATAGATTCCATTTCGTTGTTTCATACATTGTGAACATACATGATCATCAGTGAACATACATGATCAGTCGGCTAGTGGGCTAATTTGATTGATTTGGGAGAACCACGACACAACCAGCATTGGGTGTAAGCAACCCGTGTGGTCTAACTATTGTCAGTCGTCCGTGTTCAACCCGGGTCCATCGAACAAGCTTAGGGTGGCTGCCCTAACTCGGGCCACCCATTGATTTGGGCGATTTACTGATTGACCCAATATTGTAAGCAACCTAAACACCACTACAAACTTAGCAATTCGTCATGTCGTCAACATACATTCAATGACATAACCAAATAGGCATTTCATCGAACATGTAGGTATATATAGGATACTACGTTCACTAAAGTATTCAATCAAACATGTGAGCATGCATAAAGTAATACAATCACTTAAGTATTAAATCAAGCACATGAGTATCGAAAAAGCAATACATTCCACCATTCAAGCATTTCATCGAACATGAGAGCATCAATGGAACAACACATCTACTTAGGCATTTTATCAAACATGTGGGCATCAACAAATAACACATTTAGTTGGGCATTCAATCAAGCATATGAGCATCCATGAAACAACACATTCAATCACCTAGACATTTTATCAAACACGTAAACATCTATATACAACTAATAACATATATTATAGAAAAAAATGTCAATATATTAGCATGTACAAATTCATCTACAAGCATTTAATCATTAACTGAGACCCTCAAGGATCGATAAATGGAAACTTAAAAATAATGGTCCACACCTTAAGAAGGAATATCCGATTTTAAGCTCCTAGGGTTAAGGATTTGGGAAAAAATCATAAATTCCTATATAAACACCAAGAACTACATGAGATTTATGCAATTCAATTTAAAAAAACCTAGGTTAGGAAGTAGGATTTGTTTCTTACCTCTGAATCGCAAGTAGGGTGAATTCAGTGGAGGAAAATGATTGAAGCTAGGGCCTTGGTTGGAGGAGACCAATGAAATGAAGCACCAAAACCTCCCACCCCTACTCCCACTCTTCTTCTTCTTCTTCTTTCTCTTTTTCTCTCTCTTTCTCTCCTTTAGAAAATGAAAATTCGTATGGAGAGATGGGGTGCCCAAATGAAGCCCTTATATAGTACCAGATTTGGTGTAAATGGCCCCAAGGGCTGGGTTTTTACTATACTAGCTATGTTGGAGGATTTTTCTAACCTCTAGGGCCCACTATGGGATATATATGTTGATATACACCGTAGGATAATTATCCCTATTAATGATTTACTTATGAATATGATCGGCCCGCCATTTGGATATGTCAATCAATGGATATGATTAGAAGTCTGTTTAACGGTCACCGATGGTCAATCGGGGCCATGACTATACGGATATGAGCAGAGAAATATTATTAACTCATGTTTCGAGTTTGGTTGTGATCTAACGGTCGAAAGCCACAACTTCACAAAAGAGCTAAAGGTTTAATTCACTTAAGTTTCAGATTTCGGCACAGGAGATTCGTGCGTTGCAAGCACTTAGCTTCCGACCCAAGTTGAGCCGTTTTAGGTACTTTCTTAGATCACCAACCGCGATGGGCGTCAAGCCCAGTAAGACGGACATTATTCTATAGTTTTGGAACTAGTGGCCCACTAATAAGCGGTCTAGAGCTTGTTTGGAAAATTAGGGCATTTCTGGAGTGAATTATGTATCGAGATTTCTCGTGGGCAATAATTAGAGTTTTAATTAACTATGTTCATAGTGTGGCCAATTTATAATTAGTGAAAGTGAAAATTTGGTCATGATTACTCTAAACCATCGATTTTAGGCTAAAAGAGTAATGGGGTTGATTTGGTCTATTAGTTAAGAACCGGGCTTTATCTGACTCAGCTTCGGGTAGATCTAAGAGTGAATGAGGGTTTTATGGAGAGTGAAAATGAGTTGAAAAGGGGTAAAAGAGGGTTTAAAGGGGTATAGGGTCGTGTAGAGGGGGCCCCTGCACGTGGGAGGGGCCCACATGGTCGAGCCGGCGGCGATGCACCGCCGACGTGGTGGTGCTGCCACGCTCCTCTAGAGCCTTCGGCAGTGGCCACCCCTGGGTTTGTGGTTTCACTCCATGGGACCTCCTGGGTCCCCCTAAATGTATTTGTTTCATCTCTAAGTTGAGTATGGTGCATGTACTGCGGTACAGGGGCTGTTTTTAATCAGTGGTAGGTCGGTTAGATTTGGGCCCTATGTGAACATATTATGGAGATAAACTTGATTTTAAGTAATCGGTTGGGTTCATTGGTTTTCTATGGTTGATCAATCTTATTTATACGGTTCTTTATCGGTACCAGCGGTGCGTAAGCTCACCTCGAGTGTAAATGGTCTGTAAGTGATGACATGGCTAGTTATTAAAAAAAATTAAGGATTTTTGACAAATCCAAAACAGTGAAATCCAGGACATTACTATGAGGGAGCAGTTGGCCTTTTATTCAAAAAGCGAGAAATTTGGAGATGTCATGTGAAAAACTTTGATACTCTGGAGTGTGATGGATGATACGTAGACAGTTAGAAATTGTACACTTGGAATTTAATTAGTTAAAATAAATCATCCACATATGCCTTCCTGTTTAGATGTAACATGAATAAAAAATTTAGCTTATTTGATTTCTGGCTATCAAATTTGTAGACATTTATTGGAAGATTAAAAATGAAAATATCTAACAGCCCTGTTTTAACAAAAAAAAAAAAAAAGGTGTCTAAGAATCTGAGGTTAGGATTGTTCACACATTATAATTTTGAGATTATGATTTATTAGTGTATGGTTCATCAGTTTAGTCAGTTTAATTTGAGTCAATTATGCCATGTATACATTTTGTGAGTGCCTGTGTATTAAGCTCAGATGTCATATGAGTATCATATAACTCCCTTACAACTATTCGTTGGTCAAGAGAAAAACTTAAGATACTCTCGCTGAGTGGGATGGATGGTACACAGGCATTTGAAAATTGTATATTTATGGGTCTCATGTAAGATGTACCTATCTAACCATCTGATTAGTGGCTTCTTAGACGGTTAAAACTAAATTAAAAGTTGGTATTTTTCAAGAAAGAATTGTCTACCAATCAGAGTTTATGATTGTTCAACCAATCTGATTTTAGGTTTTATGTTTAGAGATATCATCTTCCAAATTTTATTTGGTTTACTTTTAGTGAACGTATGCCACATGTACAGTTTCTGAGTGCTTGTGTATCAAGCTTCACACTCTTCCAGAGTATGAAATAACTCCTTAGTCTATAACGAGAAGTAGTATTTGTTGGGGGCCTTGCACAAAACCTTAGGATCTAGCCCTCCAGAACAAACCAGAATTATGGATAATAAAGCAATGAAAACAATCAATGCATCAATCAAACACCACACAAGAGATTTTACGTGGAAAACCCTCAAAGAGGTAAAAACCACGGGACCTCGTCCAGATCAACAATCCACTATGAAGTAGAACGTTACAACCTTCTTCACTCACACAGGAGTGGATAAACAATAAGAGAAATAGAGAAAACAGAGAGATCTATCCGATTACGAGGACACAGAAGCGCTGAGATATAGTTTGCACAGTAGATAACCTCCACGAGCAGAACCTCCCTTCTATAAGTTTTCTCTCTCTCTTTCTCCCTCTCTCTCACCTTTTGATAGCCCTAAACCCTTTAGTAAATCCTTTTTAAAGCTTTAGGAAACCCTCTTGCATTACCTAGAAAACCCTAGGCAACCCCTTTTATAGTTTTGGAAACTTCTTTTCGCATCCCAGTTGCGAAAGGACTCAAATCAGCAGTTTCGCGTAAAATCGTGGAACAAACTGCGTAACCTTCGACTAGTCGAAGCCTGTCCATGACCTGTCGAAGCCCACCTTCAACTGGCTCTGGAATTCCAGGACTGGTCTTAGCCTCCGAGAAAAAAATAGCACGAACCCACTGGACTTTGAGTCGTGCCAGGGCTCGAACCTACGACCGGTCGAGCGCCTTCCACGAACGGTCGAGCGGGGCTCAGGACCAGTCGAAGACGAAGAAAAAACCCCATCAAATCTCCCCCTTTTTGACCCAGGAGGAATCCACCTTCTTCAAGCCAGCCAAGTTTCTACAAACCTCAAACTTGCCCTTGAGCAAAGCCTTGGTCATCATGTCTGACCCATTATCGTCCGTGTAGAACTTCTCAAGCTGTAACACCTTTTGTTCCAAAGTATCCCTGATCCAGTGATATCGAATCTCTATGTGCTTCGACTTGAAATGCTGACTTGGATTCTTGCTCAAGTGTATAACACTCTGACTATCGCAATAGACCACGTGCTCCTCCTGCTTTAGGCTAAGTTCCTGTAAGAATTGTTTCATCCAAAGCATCTCTTTACATGCCTCTGTAACTGCAATGTATTCGGCCTCTGTCTTTGACAATGTTACGACCTTCTATAGCTTGCTCTGCCAAGAAACCGCTCCCCCTGCAAACGTGAACATGAACCCTGATGTAGACTTCCTGGAGTCTATGTCACCTGCCATATCTGCATCTGTGTAACCCTCTAACATAGGTTTACCGTCACCATAGCATAGGCTTAACTTGGATGAGCCTCTTAAATACCGCAGTATCCACTTCACCGCTGCCCAATGCTTTTTGCCAGGATTGACAAGATACCAGCTGACAACACCAACTGCATATGCTATGTCTGGGCGTGTACACACCATAGCATACATCAAACTTCCTACCGTTGACGCGTAGGGTATCTTCTGCATCTCTTCCACCTCTGCCTTCGTCTTTGGACACTGCCTATCGCTCAATCTGAAGTGACCATCTAGTGGAGTACTGACCGGCTTCGCTGCATTCATATTGAACTGCTTCAGGACTTTCTCAATATACCGCTCTTGTGACAGTCAAAGCTTCCTGCTACTTCTGTCACGGGTTATCTCCATTCCTAGGATCTGTCTAGCCGGGCCCAAGTCTTTCATCACAAAAGACTTGCCCAACTCCTGTTTCAGCCTGTCAATCTTCTTGATATCTTTTCCCATGATGAGCATGTCATCAACGTATAAGAGCAGAACTAAGAAATCACCATCTGAGAACTTGCGTGTGAACACACAGTGGTCCGACTCCGTTCTGTCATACCCATGTTTCAACATAAACGAGTTAAACTTCTTGTACCATTGCCGTGAAGCTTGTTTCAGCCCATACAAGCTCTTCCTCAGCCTACACACCATATGCTCCTTGCCCTTGACTTCGAATCCCTCTGGTTGGTGCATGTAGATCTCTTCTTCCAGGTCACCATGGAGAATGGCAGTTTTAATATTTAACTACTCTATCTCCAAATCCATGCTTGCCGCCAACCCAAGCAACACCCATATGGATGTCATCTTCACCACTGGTGAGAATACTCCTCGAAGTCTATGCCTTTCCTCTGACCAAAACCTTTCACTACAAGTCTGGCCTTGAACCTCGTCTGTGAATTCTTTTGCTCAATCTTCTTTATGAACACCCACTTATTACTTAAAGCTTTCTTACCCTTAGGCAATTTCACCATATCATAAGTGTGGTTCTTATGCAAGGATTTCATCTCCACTTGCATAGCTTTCAACCACTCTCCCTTATGCTCGTCGGCTAGGGCCTTAAAATAATCTTCTGGCTCTCCCCCATCAGTCAGCATAATGTACTCATGCGGCAAGTACCTCTTGGACGACTGTCTGTCCCTAGATGATCTCCTGACCTGTGGCTCAACAGGTGGATCAAGTGGGGGCTGCTCCCCTGGTTCATCTTCTAAAGGAACTCCCTCATCCTCTGCACCTTGTTGTACTCCCCCGTCATCAGGCACCACGGGAGGAGTAACCAGATACATGTCCTCTGGCTCACCTGAACTAGGCTGGTTCTTCTCTGGCTTACCAATGTCTTCTATACACTAATCTTCAAAGAAAATCACATCTCTGCTCCTGACAAGCTTCCTCTCGATTGGATCCCATAACCTATAACCGAACTTTTCATCACCGTACCCTAAGAACACACATTGCCTGATCTTCATATCGAGCTTGGACCTCTCGTCCTTTGGTACGTGAACGGATGTCCTGCATTCAAACACCCTGAGATGTTGTACGATGGATCCTGTCCAGTCCACACCTTCTCAGGTACTTCTCCATTCAACGGGGCTAATGAAGACCTGTTTATCAAATACACCGCCGTGTACATTGCTTCTCCCCAAAATGTCTTGTGCAACTTCGCATGGGATAACATGCATCTGATTCTCTCAATAATGGTGTGATTCATTTGTTCAACTACACCATTATGCTGGGGGTCTTGGAAATTGTCTGTTCATGCCGTATACCCAGGGGTTTGCAGTACTCGTGAAAGTCGCTAATGTATTCACCATCATTGTCAGTGCAGATGCACTTCAATAATCTACCTGTCTCTCTCTCGACCATAGTATGAAACAATTTAAACACACCAAAGACCTCGTCCTTGGATTTCAAAGCATAAACCCAAACCCTCCTAGATGCATCATCTATAAAAGTAACAAAATACAATACCCCACCCAAGGTTTTTATCCTCATAGGACCACAAACATCAGAATAAACCAAATCTAATGCATGCACTTTATTAACATGAGAAGCAGTTTTAACAAATGAAACTTTATGTTGTTTCCCTGATAAACAATCAAGACAGGTTTTAAGAGGTGTACCTGTCATGTCTGGAAGGAACTGCTTCTTTGCTAGTACCTGAAGCCCTTTTTCACTCATGTGGCCTAGACGCCTGTGCCACATGTCAATAGCTGAATCTTCCACTGCGTTTAACCCACCCTTGCACATATTGACACTTGTCTTGTACAGGGTGTAACACTTCTTCCCTCTGGCCATGATCAACGAACCTTTGATGAGCTTTCATCGCCCACCAGCAAACCGGCTTTCATAGCCATCATCATCCAGCCTTCCCGTCGACATCAAGTTGAGGCGAAGGTCTGGGATATGCCTCACATCCCTGAGAACTAATGTGCAGCCCATATCAGTTTTCACACAAATATCACCGACTCCCATGATTTTTGATTCGCCAGAATTTCTCATCTTCACAGTCCCATAGTCACCTGACTTGTAGCTTATGAAGGAGTCCCTGTGTGGAGTTGCATGAAAAGAAGCTCCCGAGTCAACCACCCAGTCAGTGTCCTGACTCGAAGTCGTGAGACATACGTCATGATCTGTAGAAAGAATAACTACAACATCGCCATCTGAAGCGACCGCAGTGGAATCTGATTCATCTTCCTTCCCTTTTCCTTTCTTGTCATTTTTTTACCACGACATTCATGCTTGTAGTGGCCCTTCTTGCCACAATTCTAGCATTCAACATCTTTTCTGTTACTCGACTTGCCTCTTGATTTATCTCGGGCCTTTCCGCCCTTCTTGTTCTTTCCTCTCCCCCGTTCCTGTGTCACAAGGGCCTCTTGCTGAGTAGACCCCTGAGACTTCCTCCTTGTCTCTTCATTGAAGAGACAGCTAGTCACCTGTTCCATGGATATCTTTCCGTCTGGCACGGAGTTACTTAGAGACACCACCAATGTCTCCCAACTGTCAGGCAATGAACTAAGAAATAGTAAAGCTTGCAGTTCATCATCCAGGACCATCTTCATAGAGGTGAGTTGGTTCACTATATTGCTGACCTCATTCATGTGCTCGGCCACAGAACCACCATCCTTGAATTTGAGATTCACAAGTCGCCTTATCAGAAAAATCTTATTACCAGCTGTCTTCCTCTCATACAGCCCTTGTAATTTCAGCCATAGGCTAGCGGCTGAGGTTTCTGTAGACACATGGTGGAACACTGAATCATCCAACCATTGTCTAACAAACCCCACAGCCTTTCGGTCCATCTTCTTCCAATCATCATCAGTCATCCTTGGATTTTATTGATATGCCTAAAATTGGAGAATATAGGTCCTTGCAATAAAGCAAGTCCTCCATCTTAGCCTTCCATATTTTCCAGTTAGAACCATTGAGGCTGATCATCCTTGATGAGCCACCTTCCATAATTCAAAACCGATCCTACCCGTTCAATGAACTTAACTCTGATACCACTTTGTTGGGGGCCTTGCATAAAACCTTAGGATCTAGCCCTCCAGAACAAACCAGAATTATGGATAATAAAGCAATGAAAACAATCGATGCATCAATCACACACCACACAAGAGATTTTACGTGGAAAACCCTCAAAGTGGTAAAAACCACAGGACCTCATCCAGATCAACAATCCACTATGAAGTAGAACGTTACAACCTTCTTCACTCACGCAGGAGTGGATAAACAATAAGAGAAATAGAGAAAATGGAGAGATCTAACTGATTACGAGGACATAGAAGCGCTGAGATATAGTTTGCACAGTAGATAACCTCCACGAGCAGAACCTCCCTTCTATAAGCTTCCTCTCTTTCTCCCTCTCTCTCACTTTTGATAGCCCTAAACCCTTTAGCAAATCCCTTGTAAAGCTTTAGGAAACCCTCTTGCATTACCTAGAAAACCCTAGGCAACCCCTTTTATAGTTTTGGAAACTTCTTTCCGCATCCCAGTTGCGAAAGGACTCAAATCCGCAGTTTCGCGCAAAATCGCAGAACAAATTGCGTAACCTTTGACTAATCGAAGCCTGTCCACGACCGGTCGAAGCCCACCTTCGACTGGTCCTGGAATTCCAAGACTGGTCTTAGCCTCCGAGAAAAAAATAGCACAACTCGCTGGACTTTGAGTCGTGCCAGGGCTCTAACCTACGATCGGTCGAGCACCTTCCACGACTGGTCGAGCGAGGCTCAGGACAAGTCAAAGACGGGGAAAAAACCCCATTACTATTTGCATTTGCATGACAAATATTGTAAAGATAAAAGAGATTTTGACCCTACTGGCACGGTTGTATGGTCAAATTCTAGAAAGAGATTCCACCTTCCAAATATTCCAAGGTAGCCTTTTGACAAGTCTTGAAAAGTTTTTTAGACCAACTTGCCATTGTTCTTGGTTCAATAGTTATACATTTTTTTAGTGAATAAGAAGTTAGTCGTATTTAGTATCAAGAAAGTAACGTTGACAGAAGCCTTTTTGGGTGTAGGCAAGGCCCAACTCGTGGGGCCTACATTGATGTATGTGTATAATCCATGCCGTCCATCTTTTAGCCATATCATTTTAGGGCTAGGGCGCAAATATCAGCCTGATCTAGAGCTCGCATGGGCCACATAATAGAAAATAATGGTGATAATGAACCCATTGTTGAAGCTTTTTAGGCTCACCGTGATGTTTGTTAGAAGTGGGCACTACCCAAGTCAGGATTTTTTAGGCCCACAGCGAGCTAGCCAACAAGGTCGACGGAAAGGATCACCCCATTAAGGGTCTCGACTCCTATTATTTAAAAATAATCAAGTTATTATTTACATCAACCAGATAACCATGACCTTTACCACATTACAACGACGACCCTTACCACATTACAACCACGACCCTTGTCATGTTAGATGGGTATGGGTCGTGGTTATCATGTTATATGGGTCGTGGTTGTAATGTAGTAAAGGTCGAGGTTGTAATGTGGTATGGGTCGTGTTCGTCATATTATATGGGTTGTGGTTGTCATGTTATATGGGTCGTGGTTGTAACGTGGTATAGGTCGAGGTTGTCATGTTATATGGGTCGTGGTTGTCATGGATCGAGGTTGTCATGTTATGTGGGTCGTGGTTGTCATGTTATATGAGTCATGGTTAATATGGGTCATGGTTGTCGTGTTATATGGATAGTGGTTATCATGTTATATGGGTTGAAGTTGTCATGTGATGTGTAGAGTTCGTGGTTGTAACGTAATAAGGGTCGAGGTTATCATGTTATAAGGGTCGATGGTCCTGTCATCGTGATTTATGTGTTGAATCCAATATCCATTGGATTTAAATTTTAATTTAACATCATGGGCTAGAAAATGAGTTACATCAAAAAAATTTATGGCCCCCAAAAGGTTTTCAACTGTAGGTGTCATGCCCCAAACTAGGAAACCGGACTCACAAAATTTTCGATCACGAATCCGGTGCCTCCGTAGTATCCCGTTCTCGGTTCCCAGCACCCATATACCAAGTTCCGATCCTGGGATCTACAAGGAGGATTTCAAACATGATTCGATTTGTAATGAGCATAACCACAAGCATAACCCACGAACAATAACCACAAGAACACCATCACAAAATCCACTATGATAAAAAACTTGGGAGTATAAGGCGTATAAAAGGAAAATACAATATAATGAAAATGACAAAAACTCTAAAAGCTCGGCTGCACGCTCCAACTGCGGCGAGACTACGGCTGCCTCCCGGCGTCACCTGCACGCATCAATCGTGTAGAAGCTTATAGAAAGCTTAGAGGATGGTGTAAGTGTGTGCATAATATGAGCGTGCTCAGAATGTAAGGTCAGAGTAACGTGGAAACATGCTGATGAATACATGAATGCAGTCAGCCGTACCAAAGCTATGCGATGCAAGATATGAATACTATCGACCATATCAAGGCCATGCGATGTATAATGCAAGTCAAGCATGCCAATCCACATACTAATGCAGTTCCTCACTAGAGCATCAAATCAGTACGGTTCTCAGTCTGGATAATCACCGGGGTTCGTACACTCCAAATGGCACTGTCTCTCTCCTAGCAGCACAGTCCAAGTGAGCATAAGAAACCTCACTATTCGCCTGGCCAATAGTCTGTCAACATCTATCCAGTAAGTCGATAGCGAACCCATTTTCGAGCTGGTCAAACTCATTCTAGTAATGCCTCCTGCTCTCGGGCGAGTAAGGCCACACCCCTTTCTAACCGACCACGACACAGTGGGAGACGCGGCCTCATGGTATTCGGCCCTCGTGCGCTCATATATCCACTCGGTCTCGACGTTGGAGTCATCCTCTGGTACCATCGGGTTCAGGGACTTTCACCCAGGGACATCTATGGCACCCCAATTGCTTAGAACACGGTTTCCAGTATCCAACAAGCCACTCATGGTGCATCTGTGGAGGCTATGGCCCTGATGTCACTAGGGCATATCACAATCACATAAATGTAAGTGCATGTATCACACTATCAGTCATGCAACCATCCTGCGTAAGGCACACGCTCATGTAGGCAACTCCGCCCATCAGGGAGCCCGTAAACAGTCTGTCTGAAGGCATATGCTATGATCAGTCACTCCTCATAATAAGCATACATATGATGCGCATGATTATGAATCATGTATCTATAATAAACATGTTGTATAATGATGGGTTCTGAGCAAAGCGAAGATGGGCCTACATGGCCTACCCACTACAAGTATGGGCCTATCAGTGGACCTTAGGGAGAGTGATAATGCGGACATCTAACCAATATCATCCTTCAATGTGGACGTCAAATCATCATTGCTCCCAAGGCATAACCCACTATAAAGGTCAACACATATACCATGGTGAAATCACACTACAATGGGCCTTAGGTACGTCCTATTGGGCCTCTATCCATGGGCCTTCATTACATCAAATGGGCCACATAATCATGGGGCTTATGTATATTAAAGTGGGCCTCAACAACGGGCCATAAGTACATCAGGATAGGCCTAATTACAGGGGCCTCATATATATCAAAGTGGGCGTCAACATCGGGCCACAAATACATTAAAATGGGCCTAATCACATGGGCCTCATATGGCAGCCCATGATTGGCAAAATTAGAAGGACAGTGGGTCTGACACATTCATCACGGTGGGCTTGCCTAAGGTGGCCCATGTTTGGGGCACATAAATAGGATGGGCCCCACAAAATAAGTGAACAGTGTGAATAATGCACACATCATGGTGGGTCCCATGTGAGGCATACCATAATATTTATTTTCCATCCAGTCCGTTGATAAGGTCATAGGGCCCACCATAATATTTATTTTCCACCCAAGCTTTTCATAGGGTCACATGGCCTAGGGCCCATTGTAATTTTTACTTGCTACCCAACCTGCTTATAAGGTCACTCGGACCAAGGGGGGCCCACTGGATGTTTATTTGCCATGCAACCTGTTCATAAGAACACGTGGGCCAGGGGGGCCCACAGTAATGTTTATTTCATCCAACTTATTCATACGGTCCCACCGAAATGTTTATTTATCATTCAACCTGTTTATAAGGTCACAATCAGGGGGGGGGGGGGGGCACTGTGATGTGGTTCACAAATCCAGCCCACCCATTAGGTGCGTCCCACTTGGCTGAGGGTTCAGACCAAGTTTTAGCCGCATCCAAATTTCAAGTAGGCCCCACCATGTGATTTTATATATTTTATGCATGTTTTCACATGATTTTAGATGGTATGGCCCACCTGAGTTCCGTATACGGCTAATTTTTGGGGCAAGCCCTTATTAGAAGGAGGGCCTCATGATGGACAGAGCTGATGTTCGAAACGCATCACGGTGGGGCCCACAGCTGGGCCGTGAGGACCCAACCCGTCCGCCCGCCGCCCATGCAGCACAGGCACTGCCTGCGTCTGTCAGCAGCAACAGCTGCTGCTGCTGTTTCTTTTTTTTGTTTGTTTTTCCACGGTTTTTCCCGTGTGGGGCCCGCATCTGAAAAATCTAACCCTGCCATTAGATTCTACGACCCCTGATTAACGAAATGAGACCAATACGCGACGTATTTTTGGCGAATAGAAGGATCAAGATGGATTTTAATGGTAATGCCACTATTTTCTATGGTACGGCCCGCCCGAGAATCAGATTGGTCTCAAATTTCAGCTCAACGTCAGAAATGAGCTGAGGAATGAAATGGACGGCTTGGATTAGGGCCTTACATCAAGGTGGGGCCTGCATGGGTAGCCCATCCCAAAAGCTTGATTTATTTGGCTTTGTTAGTACATAACCATGTCAGTACACGCACCCATGCTAGCTACTCACGTCCCTTGGACCCACGTCCAGCGTCCCTAGACGCTGGACAGTGGATATAATACAAGCATCATGGTGGGTCCCACAGGGAAGTGGCCCACTTGATCTTGATCATCATAATGTTTGTGTTTTCCTTTCCATCCAGGTTTGGACAGCAAAGTCAGCTCCACCAGTGGGTTATAATGTGGTCCAATAAATGGACAGCATGGGTAAAATATACATATCATCGGGTGGCCCATTAACAATGCAAGAGAGAGAGAGAGAGAAGTAAAGAGATAGAGAGAGAGAGAGACAAGAGACGGTGATGGTGGGGCCCTGCCACTATGGGCCCCACATGATATAACTCATACATAAAAAATGGGTCCCACCAACAAGTGGTCCCCAAAAAAAAGAATTTAACCGTAGATCACCCACCTATCTTCCTTCTTCTCGGTCCCTTAGCCTCCTTAGCTCCTTGCCTTCTCTTTTGATGGAGGTTGATGGGGTTTTGATGGTGTGGATGAGAAATGAGAGGGTGGGCCACACTTGATATTTTGGAAAGCTTGGGAAATGCTTGGACGTGTGGTGCTTAGGAGGTTTGAGAAATGAGAGAGAGAGAGAGAGAGAGAGAGAGAGAGAGAGATGGGATAAGATGATATGGATGGGTGGAGTGGTTGTTGTAAGGTGAGGCATGAGTTAGGTAGAAAATTTGTAAAAGAGGGATGGGTTTGTTTGAAAACTTGTAAAAGAGGGATGGTGAGAGGAGAGAGAGAGAGTTGACTTTTGAAAAGGGATAGATGGGTTGCATGTACTTAGGTAAGGCTTGTACTTGACATTGATTGATAGGACATCTCGTAGAGATTCTCTCATAATTCGCAACGCGCAGTGTTTCTTCAGAATGAACGCAGACTGACATCTTCCAGCCTAGGTATCGGTTCGGTGCGCGAGTCGCGGCGATAGCGCGGTCGCCAAGGTACAGGTTTTGATTCGAGTCGACTTCGGTAAGCAGGACTCGGCTCAGGATCATGTGCAAACGTCAGTAACGAGTCGAGGGTCACCAGAATTTGACCGGTAGGATTGCGGAAGCCTACGGAATGGTACGGACTAGAACACGGGTCTTATAGTAGGTTTTCAATCTCACTGCTTTTTATGGTATGGTCCACATGAGCCTTTGATATGCCTCATTTTTGGGCTTATTCCTTAAAATAATCTTTCAAAATGAATGGATGATGTGGATAAAATATATACATCATAGTGGGCCCAATAAGACCATCCATCTCTATATAGGTCCGGTTACCCTACCCGCTTAAGTTAATGTGGTAAGGGTTGTGGTTGTTAGGTTGATGTCATAAATAACTTGATTATTTTTAAATAATAGGAGTCGAGGCCCACAATGGGGTGATCCGTTCCGTCCACCTTATCGGTCAACTCATCATGAGCCAAAAAAGTCCTAACTTGGGCAGTGTCCACTTCTAACAAACATCACAGTAAGCTTAGAAAGTTTCAACAGTGGGTGCCATTATAACCATTATTTTCTATTATGTGGCCCACACGAGCTTTGGATTAGGCTGATATTTGGGCCCTAGCCCCAAAATGATATAGCAAAAAGGATGGACAACATTGATTATACACCTACATCAATGTGGGCTCCATGAGTTGGGCCTTATTCACGCCCAAAAAGGTTTCTATACACATCACTTTCTCAGCCTTAAATAGGAGGTAACTTCATAACCAAGAATAAGAGCAATTTGGTCTAAAAAACTTCTCAAGACCTGTCAAAATGCTACCCTTGAAATATTTGGAAGATCTAATCTTTTTTAAGAATTTGACCATACAAGGATGCCAGTACGGTCAAAATCCCTAAAGATAACATAGCATACATGGGTGAGATATGAGCCATCCATCTGATGAGACTAATCCAGAACATTCCTTTTTAAGTAAAAATCAGGCCGGTCCACTTGTCAGCTGTGGTAGGAGGAAAATGAGGGTTAGACAAATGACAGGTGCTCTGTATGGAGCACGCAGCCTACCATGTGCTTTGACTAGCGTGATTTCGAGGATACTGAGGTTCGCTCTGGGAGTCATACTCATACAGATGGTGTTTTTTTCCTTTCTTTCTTTCTTTCTTTTTTCTTTTTTCTTTTTCACCTGATATCAGGTTTCATGGGAAACGGATGGGCTACTGACAGAACGGCATTACCCTTTGATACGTCGCCCCTGTGTTCTTGAGACTGAATAACATAACTTGAAATATGAGAATTTTATAAATCAATACCTCGTTTATTTAGTATTTGCATTTCAATACTTTTTTTAAAGGTTTTTCATATACCACTGCATTAATTTTATCTTTGGTTAGATTTCTTTGGTAGAAGTTGGGTTCTAGAGAAGGGTCGGTAACTTGGGTGGGCTCCACTATTGTGTTTATCTAAATTTTACTCCGACTGTGACCTATGATCGAAAAAATTAGCGTCAATCATGATTTAGATGGACTACATGATTGGAATAAGTGTACAAGGGAAAACTCACGCTCTGCACTGTTTCCTTGGTGTAGCCACCTAAATAATGGATAGGCTTGATTTTTAGGACCTAAGCCTTAATTTTGGTTTGAAATCTATGTTAGAATGATAAAGTCCCTTGATATACATCGATTCACCACACTCTACAGCTTAAGCTTTTAGAGTAAATGGTTGTATGACATGATATCAGAGCGGAAGGTCCTATCTCTCACAGGGGGTGAAGGGGGTGAACCCCGCACGTGCAGAGGGTGATAAAGTCCCTCAATATACATTGATTCACCACATAATGGTCGGAATGGATTTTACATATTATCGATGGTTCAAACTGTTTTCTATGGTCTGGCCAACCAGATGATTAGATGAGGTTGATTTTTCATTAGGTGATCATTATTATGGGGCTAACCTATGGAAAGGGAGTGAAGTTGACTCGATCAATAGGTTGGAAGTTATCGACTGGGCGGACCATAACTCTAGATCCAACCAGTTGGACTCAATACATTGTCTTTAAAAAAGAGAAGGAAAAGATATACTTCGGGGACACCTACCCCTGAATTTTTACGGGGCCCACCTTGATGTGTTTGAGAGATCCATGCTGACAAGTAGACATGTAATCTCAAGTTTGTTCTAGGGATTAAAAAAATTAGGCTGACATGTGATTTTAGTGGGCCACACCAAAGGAAATGGTTGAGAAAGGCACGCACCCTTGATTTTCATAGCTCCCACCTTGATGATTATATGAAATCCACTCCAACTGTTAGATTCCAAATGAAAATTTAGGCTCATGTAGGCTACACCAAGGGAAATAGTGTGAAGGGTGAGTGTTGTCCCGTACTCTTCTTTCAATTATGTGGTCCACCTAAATCTTGAATGGTACTAATTTTTAGGCCCTGTGCCTAATAAGGGGTGACACATGTGGTGATCGTAGTGGATTTTATATAAACATCACAATGGGACCCACCCAATTATATAGGAAGAGATTGAATGATGAGGTTATCACATGAAGGATAGACACACTTGCTATGGTAAAATTTTCATTTTATGAATATTATATGTTTAAAAGATAACTAAAAATCCATTTATGAAGGCAATAAGATTACGAGAACTCTATACAAATTATATACTCTAATTATATATATATATATAGACCATTAAATGTGTAAGCTCAAAATGGTTGATAATATTTTTTAATTTTATTGATGATTATTCACGCTATAATACAACACATTTGATTTTTCTAAAAATTTGAAGCACTTCAATGTTTATAGAAATACATATCAAAAGTGAAAAATTAGTTGAACAAAATGATTAAATGATTAAGATTGAAAGAGGCTAAGACCACACTTCATATAATTTTCAAGTCTTATTGTACAAATGCTAGCATTGCTCGATGGTACACCATGCCATGTACCCATCATCAAAATGATGTAACTAAAAAGAGAAATATAACTTTGTTGGTTATAGTGAAATCTATGATGGTGCACACAAATTTATCAACTATTTTTTGGAGAGATGCACTATTTATGGTTATTTATGTATTAAAGAGAGTTCTTTCTATTCCCAAAACATTGTTTGAACTATGCACCGGTAGGAGATTGCCATTGAGAGATTTACATTTGTGGGATTCATTGGGCTACGCGTTGATTCTACTATGAATATACACAAGTTAAACAAAAGAATAATTGAGTATGCATTTGTTCAATATCCCATCAATTCTAAAGATTATGTATAATATATAAAAATGGCAAATGGACTGAAGTTGAATCCCATGATGTGACGTTTATGGAAAACAGGTATCCCAATAGAAAGAAGACAAAGATAAAGATAGAATTGTATGAGAAGTCGGAAGCAATTCAATGAAGTAGGAGTGATAGTTTATACCAAAGTAAAAAGGGTATTCCTATGATTTGTGGAGATAGTTGAAGCACATTAGCCAGTGCTCTGGAGTTGTGACGAAGTTTACAAGGCACATTCCCAATAGGCAAATATAAGGTGAATTATATTCATGTATTATATCAGATGAAGATGAACTTGATTCATATCATAACATGTTAGCATCCCCAAATTCAAGCTAGATTACTGCAATAAATGAATAAATTAACTTGATGAAGAAGTACATGTCCCAATTCCAATCTCGAGAGGCAATCTATGTATTAATTTATACCTTATTCAAATGTAATAGGTAGTCTCAAGTATGTGATAATATGCATTAGACATGACATATGTTATGTTATTGGCCTCATAAGTTGTCACGCCCCAAATTCGAAACCCGGGAACTCCACTTCTCAAGTCCCGAACTCGGGTCGGAGTAACTCCCTCACCACTTACTGGACTTGATGAATGGTTAGAGAACTTCCCGACAACAAACCCAACTCATGGCGGAGATTTTTTTTTCTCTGAACGGTTAATTTGTTTAGGCGGTTACACATTTTGTACATGGTATCAACACATATCGAAGAGACGAACCTGTTCAACATATCACACATAATATGGTGCACCAGCTCAATAGTAATGAAGGAAACAATAGCAACTCCAATAGTGCTTGCATGTATCCTAAAAAAGTATAAGTCATCTATATGAGCAAATCACAACTCGTGAGTCCACTGCATGCCGGAAGTAAAACACGGCTTATCAGGGCACTCCTATAAAGACATCCAAAATAACCACAAGCATGTTATCAACCGAGCATATTATCATATATGAGCAGATTATCAAGCAAGTATGTTGTGTAACTACACTTGTTATCATGAACATGACATTAATATTAGGTATGTCACTCGACGAGTGACCAAGAATCATGAGAATATCCTATCATCATATACAAGATAATCAAATTTCATATTCTATTATAGGGCATATGATGGAAAGGCAATGACAAAGCTAGCATGTGGAGTCGGGATGATAGTACGAAGTATCGCAAACCATAGGATTCATCACAAGAGACTTTTATCCAAACCAGTCTTATATCTGTTTTGGATAGCTATACTCAATGTGATAAACTCCTGATCTCAGGTTAGTCCCATTCCTAACCGAAATTGTGGCCATTGCAAAAGTGCACATAATGATTTATTTACGCACCACCAACCCAAGTGAATAGTAGATGAATGAATACGTGAGTCAAATGTTGGACATCCCTCATTTCTGCGAGTACATCTCCACAACACATGATACATCTCCACCAAGAATCATGAACATACCACGTATGGGTAATCCACCATCCTCACATAAGAGTGGGACAACATCCCTCATCATTCGCTAGTACATCTCCACAACACATAATACATCTCCATCAAAAATCACAAACGTACCACACATGGGTAATCCACCATCCTCACACAAGAGTGAGACAATATTTCCAAAAAGCAAAGTAATGGGCGTGTCAACCCATACCCATTTAACCATCAACTTAACAATGGGGGAGCCTGATTTGTTTCACCCTACCCGGCCTTAGCAGTCGGAATACCACCCATCTCGACCCGGCACACGACGTTAGGTAGGCTTGTCACACCTCTTCCCTTCTCGGTCCCGACAGTGGAAAGGACTCTTACACCCATGATACTGTGCTCACCCCCACTCGACACACAATAGAAGAGGACCCGATTGGCCAATCTTAGTGGGTTCATTGGAGGATAAGCGTCTCCAATATTGAGATTTAAGCCTAGGGTGGCCATAACGTACCCTTCTTAGAACTTCTCAACAATATCAATACTTGGGTCATCGTAAGGTCTCAACACAATCATATAAAGTATCTGCTCATGAAATATGTCATCCATGAAAGCTCACACAATCAAATGTATAATCACAATGACATGTACATACCCCAACTCCTCTGGATTTTCATGTAGGCACAATGACCAACACGAGGGCCCCAAATAACCATGTGGACTGACACGAGGGCCCAAACATAGTACATCAATACATCTCATCCTTATATGGACCAGCACGAGGGCCCAAATAAAAACAATATCCAAAATCTCTCAACTCCTCTGGATCATGTCCAGTCCAGGGTCCAGGCATATGGAATAACACAATGGCTCCAGTTTCATGATATGTTCATGCATGCATATAAAATGGATGCTCATAAATCGACCATGTGTATCAAACTATCAGAATGATACCAACATAACAATGCTAGGATAAATCAAATTGCTAAGGCACGACATATAGAAACTCGACAATAGACCTTCAAGTCATAGCCCATTATCCATGGGAATATTCGTCTACACCCATAATCCCTTCTTGATACGGGTTGAATCACGGCCTTAGTACCCATAAGCAATGGGCCTTAACTTGGGCCCAACTAAGATTCAATCATCAATTCATAATCCGGTCTTATAAGACCCACGTTGTGTTTAAGCTACACATTTCATACCACATCCATCACATATTGGTTGCATAACATATGCAATAATCATCATGTGTGAGCTACACATCACACATCATCCACATATCACAGCACATCACATACCATAATCATCTCATGCCCTCATGGGCGTCACTTAACAATAGTGCCAATTGGCCAAATAGACCAACAAGTTAGCAATAATCAAAACATCCTTCCCTTGGCCATGGAAGTGGGCTCACTTAGCTTCTCATCCAATGGTTGCTTGTAACAATCTTACATCCCACGTTCCATGGGGAAGTAGGCTTTCATAAGCCCAAGGCACTAGGCGTAACACTAGAATAGCCAATGTGATGCAAAGGTCTATACATTTAAGTGTCTTCAATAACACATTAAGGCCCTATACCTGTAACACCCTAGTTCCTGGAACCTGAGTACATTACTCATTTTCTAAAAACCCAAGCATTAACCTCTGAAAACACTCAAATTCTACGTACATTTTTTTTCTATCTTTTATCAGAGTTATTAATATAACGGGATGGAAATAAATCAGATATTAGAGTGAGTCCAATTATACATAACCAATGTTCCAAGTGGTTACCCGAAAACTTATACAAATCAATGTCTTAACTTATTACAAAATGTAACAGTACAAATTAAAATGAAATAAAATCAGGAAAGAGAGTCGCAAGGTCCTCGGCCCCTCCTAATCCACAAGAACACCAGTATGTGCACCCTAGTACCTCCTGTACACTGAATGCGGTTCGATAGCGTCAATGGCTATCCGGTGAGGTATACCCCTCAAGATTTATCGTAACATCAAGATAATTAAGCATGGTTATCAGAGACATCATATAACAAATATTACACAATGATTATCAGAGGAATCAAATAAGGTTCATCAAATACGCATTCATTAAATAAATCACATAAGATAATCTTGTTTAAATGCATGGATGCATGCACATGCTCACAGTCCTGGGGATGCACATCCAGCTGGTAAAAAGTCGCCTAAGGAAAACTAGCCACCCGGAAAAATACTCAAGGTACACCTAAGGAGAACTAGCCACCCGGAAAAGATCATGATAATATATAGATCGCCCAAGGAGAATTAGTCACCCTGAAAAATACACAAAGGTACACCCAAGGAGAACTAATCACCCGGAAAAGACCGTGATAATATATAAATCGCCTAGGAGAATTAGTTACCCGGAAAAATATACAAAGGTACACTCAAGGAGAACTAATCACACAAAAAAGACCATGATAATATATAGATCGCCCAAGGAGAATTAGTCACCTGAAAAAATACACAAAGGTACACCCAAGGAGAACTAATCACCCAGAAAAGACCATGATAATATATAGATTGCCCAAGGAGAATTAGTCACCCGAAAAAGTACACAAAGGTACACCCAAGGAGAACTAACCACCCGGAAAAGACCGTAATACATGCAATGAAAATGCATGATTAGCCCAACCATTATTATTCCAATTTCAAACAATCATGTTAAAAAAGCTCAAAGGTCACTATAGGGGGTTTGTCACCCAGCACAGGCCAACAGCTTAGGTATAGTGTCCCATTCCACTATCCATGGCTCATGAGACTAACAATTACATTGTTTTAAGGTATCCTACTCAACTAGTGGCCAATCGTAGTCCAGCAAGTGGAACTTATCATCGCAAGGTTGTATAAAATAATCCATTAAAGTGTCAAAAGGGCCAGTATTCCATAAAAGCTGCAAGGGCCAAATATTCCTGTAACATCCTGGATTTTCACTGTTTTGGATTTCAAAAAATCCTTAAAATTTCTTTTTAATTAACCTATAAAATCACTTAATGACCATTATTACTCAATGTTAATTTATACTGGGGTGGACTAGTCTAGTTATGATAGGACCAAGTGCGGGCCGCCAAGCCAGATGGCCCGTTTACACTTAACAACAGCCCGTGTGGGCCACCCAGCGACCGAGGGTCAGAAAAATCTAAAACATTAGAAAATCATAGATCTCACTGGGCTTATGGTCTATCGCGGACTGCGGACCCAATGGACACTCAGAAGTACCATCTGGCGCTTGCCCAATGCACCCCACCAATGCCTGAGTTAAAATCTGGCACTGACAAAAGAAACTGAGACTTCGGGCTTTTCAACCGTCGTATTTCTTTCAAATTTACGAAGAAAGTCTAATGTATTTTACTACACCCGTCCACAAAATCTGGGACCCGATCATAGCTCGGTAACCGTTGATCGCAAATCGGACCCGTACGACCAAACCCCGCATCCGTTCGTTCTCAAATTTTGCATGACCCTTCATCGGGCCATAGATCACCTACCTTATAAATTTCATGGCCAAAGGGCCACCAGAAATGCCCCATCGATCAGAATAGGCCTCCCAGGGCCACTTAAAGGTCGAAAATGCTTGCTCAGATCATATATCCATTCATCCGTTCGCCCTAAATTTTTGCATGGACCCTAGTCAGGCCATAAGGCACCTACACACCAAATTTGGTAGTTAGAGGGGAGTTAGGGCCACCCCAACTTCAATAGGGAGCCCTAGAAGGCTAGTTTGGGAAATTGTGGGAACTTAAGTGATTTGAGTCGTCCACTCTTATACCAAGTTGGGGATTTCGGACCGTCGGTTTACGACCAAACTTTACCCGTGGATTAAGGATATTTCCCCGCTCACATCCGTATAGCCGCGGCCCCGATCGACCATCGGTGACCGTTGAATGGACTTCTAATCATATCTGTCGATCGGCGCGGCGAAATGGCGGGCCGATTGTGTCCATACGTAGATCATCATTAGGACTAACTATCCTACGGTGTATATCGACTAGTACACCCCATAGGTTAGAAAAACCCTCCCATAGGGTTAGTATAGTAAAGACCCAACACTTGGGGCCAATTGCACCAAAACCGGCACTATATAAAGGGTTTCATTTGGGCACCCCTCTCCCCATACGATTTTGCCCTAAGAGAAAAGGGGGAAAGAGAGAAGAGAAAGAGGAGAAAGAAGGGAGAGCAAGGGAGTAGTGAGAGTGGAGGTGAGCAAGGTGGACTCTCAATCAAGGTGGGGCCCAAGAGGATCAAACCCACAACCTCCTATACTTTCTCCAAGAGGAAACCCTACACCACAACCACCGAAAATCGTCCGTGGGCCATCTAGGTAAGATCCCTCACTCCTTTCTCTTGAAATCCTTGTATTGAAGAAGAAAATGCATGTATTTCCCTCATGTTTGAATTGTTTTAGGAATTCTGGTTGGCCAACCTCCAAAACCCTCATCTCTAGGTCGTTTCCAAGCCTCCAACGAATCCGAAGGTGTGGACTATTATCCTTATGTGGCCTAGCACCAATTTTATTATGAATTTAATGATTTTAATTATTTGGATGCTATATTTGAAGAATCTAGAGAAACCCTAGGATTTGGATGTTTGCTTGAGGATTGTATGGGATTGTTTGTTTGTTTAGTTCTCATATGATATTGTTCGTATTTCTCACATGATTAGGCTACCATGGATGATCACATGTTTTTGCTTTGCTTGACTCTCATACGATGTGCCTTATAGCGTGTATGATTTATTAAGTCTTGTGCATTTTGGATCTAAGGGTGTAGGAAGTGCTTAACTTCCTCACCCACACACATAACTCACATGCACTTTATTTCATGATATTGTTAACCTTGTTTGCTATGAGAACTTAAATTGTATGTTGAGAACATGATGTTATTTATGCTGGATGATGCATTTGTAGTTAGCATGCTATGATTCACTATTCATACCCTTGGGTTGGTCAGGAACATGAGGAGAGTTAAGGTGGTTCCGTTGGTAGGACCGCCTTGAGGCTAAACCCATGGATTTGGGCGAGTGCGTGTGGGCGACAGTAGTTAGACTACATGGGTTGCTTGCACCCGATGTCGTTCCGCCACGTACTTGCTTGGACTCTTGCGGTTTAGCCTACTTTCTGGCCAACCATGATTGTTAGCCTTATTTGCTCACATACGTATGGAACCTGAAACACCCTACAACTGTTGTAGGTCATCGATAATCAGATTGAAATGGGTCCACTGCATCATGAGCCGGGCATGGTGGAATGGGACACTATGTCCGAGCTATCGGCCTACGCTGGGGTGCCGCGCCTCCCCGTAGTGACCGCGAGCGATCCGTTCTCTCCGCACTCCCTATGTGCTTGAAGTCGGGGATGGGGAACCCGACGGGATCAAGGACCGCGGGGTCTTGGCCTCACACGTTGGGGGGCCTTGGCCTCACAACTAGTTCAGAGCATTTGATATGTGGGGTGTATCAGATTCCCCAACCTGCTGAATGAATGGACTTAACTAAAAACTCGGTTAACATTATCACTACATTGCATTAGTTAGGGTGGCGACTCGGAAGTCGAGGTCGCTCTGAGGGAGTGTTGACATACGCGATCGTTAGACGAAGTCGCTTGAGGGAGAGTTGTGGCGAGGGCATGCATCATATCATCCATCATGCATATACATTAATAAGATTAGATAGGTGTTTATGAATGACTGCTTTTCATTAAATTCATAATATAATTGATGCCTGTTGTAACTTAAGACTAATAGCACCCACTGAGTTGATCACTCACTCCCACTCTGGGACGGTGTTTTAAAACACCAACCAGACTCTTCAATAGTTGCAGGTGACGCCGAGTACAAGGAGCCTTGCGGCGTGAGCTTGGATGAGGAGGACGAGTTGTCCTATCTCCAGTTGATGGGTGGTTCGCCGCAGAATTTGTAAATGGACTTGGATCGCTGAGTGTTGGACTCAGCTCATCATTCCTTTTGGATATATTTCTGTGATTTTGTTGGGCAACGCCTTGTGCGACCTGTTTATCTTAATTTGGACTTGTATAAATTTAGACTCATTCATCTTAGTAGACTAGTTGTGATTGTACTTCATGTTCCAAGTGATTCCACGCTACGCAATTAAACTTGATTAAACACAAACTAATAAAAATCGGATATAAGTGATGTCCTGGAACTCGAGAGTCGAGCTTATGCACGACCCCTAATTTTCAGGGCGTTACAAGATGGTATCAGAGCAATAGTTTGGAATCCCTTGGGCCATGGGTCATGAACCCACTAACGCGTCCGTTGACTTGAGAGTAAACGCAACAGAGACTTAGAATGGTAGGAACCATCTTAGAACCAGAACCGGCAATCTTAAATGGATGGTTACATTTTTCAGGAACTAGGATTGGGTAGTGAGAGGGAGTAGTGACGCTAGAGAATTAGTCCGGGAGTCTTACAAGACCTCACCCCATAGACAGAAACAAGCTGAAGACTGAACGATTTAACAGTCAAACCCATTTTCCTAGACCAAATGAGTGAATATTGGGCCAAATTTGATAGTTTCGACCCATTTGCGGGTAAAGAGTTAGGGGTGAATGAAATTTTACAGAAAATAGTAAAACCGTAGAAAAATTATGTTTTGAACACTAACCAGGAAGAATCTCATAAAAAAAATAGGATTATTGCGTAGATCATCTTATCCTACCCCAAATTCATATATGGCATGTCAAACAACTCATTCCGGTTGGAGAGATACGCCCGTCCAAAGATCGATGGTCCAAGAGCCCGGCGTGACCCCGCCCGAGCGGGCGCTACCCCGCCCGACTCTCCAGCGGGCCGGCATGACCCCGCCCGGCCCGCATGACCCCGCCCGGCCCGCGTGACCCCGCCCAGCCTGGCGTGACCCCGCCCGGCCCACATTGCCCCCGCCGACACGAGTTGCCCCGCCAAAATTTTCCTGCATTTTAGGTCAACTTCAAAATTGCATATCTTCTTCGTTACAACTCCGATTTAGGTGATTCAAAAGCTAGATTAAAGCTTAATGAGTCTAATTTTATATAAAAATAAGAATAAAATAAAATAAAAATTATAATCTAGTTGAAACTAAGATATTTTGTCAACTGTCCAAAAAATTATTAATTTCGGATAGCTGTTGCTCCTAGAATTTTAATAATTTATTTGCCAATCCAAATGAGATGAAATTTTGTGAGATGTCTTTAAACTTAATGATAAAATATATAAAAATTTTAAAAATAATTTAGTTATCGAAAGTACAAGAAACCTTACGAGAAATAGAGACATCGTGCAATCTTACAAAAAAAAATAAAAATCGTTAGTTTCAGACAAATGTCACTTCTAAAATTTATATATATATATATATATATATATATATATATATATATATTTACAACTCAAAATGAAATAAAATTTTGTAGAGTGAGTTTAAGCTTAATGATAAAATATAAAAATAAAATAAAATAAATTCTATTACTAAATATATAAGAAACATTACAATGGCCCCCACCCAGGTGTCCAATGGGTGGCCCCTTTTTGTGTTTTAAACATGTGTGGGGTCACTTGAAGACCCCTCTCCCAGCCCTTCTCTTCTTCATTCCAAAAACTACAACCCATTTCTCTCAAATCCCTCTCCTCATCCATAAAACCCATCTCAACAACCCTTACTCAAATTCTTTATTTCTTTTTAAATCTTCATCAAAGCCCTTTTCTTCTTTTCAAATCTCATTTCCAAAGCCTTCTTCCATTTCTACATCAAAGCTCCCTTCCATTTCTAAATCTTCATCATATTAGTTATATAAATTACCATATTTCAGGAGTTAATTGAGTCATATTAAGTAAATTCAAAAGTTTTAGAAATAAGTTTACGCAGTAGCTTAATTGAGAGTTTCACCAGAAATGTCAAAATTTATGATTTTTTTTTCTCCTTTTCCTTCGGTCTTTTATTATTATCATTATTATTTTTTTGGTTTATGACTTTCCTAAAATCCCAACACATACTTTTTGAGCCAAGTCACCATCAAACTCCATTTTCTTTCAAATCATTTCATACCTCTCTCAAATCTACCATATTTTTCCTTCACCAAAACCCTCTCCCTCTCAACTCCTAAACCCATTCCTAAACCCAATATCAAAACCATTTTTCACAACCCCATTCCCTCCATCCATCCATAAGGTCATTCCTATAATTCAAGCTACAACCCCATTCTTCAAGCCTATTTCTTCTTCATACCCCTCCTAAACCTATTCACTAAATCCATCCTAGCCAAAGAAAATGGCGTTCTTGGCAACCGTTGCCTCTTTCTTCGCCATTCCGGTGATCCTTTCCCTCAAGGGGAAGAAACACCCACGTCCTCGTCCGACCCAGAAGAATAATAGCTTAATTTTACGGAAATTAGTAGTTGTTTGGAGTTAGTTAAGACTACTACCATGTATTGAAGACGGTTAAAACTCTTGCTTGATTTGTCTGCTTTTTTTTCCTTATGTTTAGAGTATCTAGTAATACATGTAAATCATACTGTAAGATATAACTGGCCATGCCAATGGCAATTTGGAATTCAACGTGAATATATGGATTGAAATTCTCTTGTCACTTTGTGAATGCTTGCATGTGTGGTTGCCAATGGACTAGTCATGTCTTTTCATATTAAAGTTTAACATTGGGTGTCTATTTAGGAATTATTTATAATCGTGCTATGAATCATCCCGTGATTAAATTGATTACATATATATATATTTTTTTGTTTAAGTTGTACCCGTAAGTAGGATTGAGTTTCATAGTTTAATGCTCTGTAAGCTCGTGTTAGGGGTGGACTATAGTAAAATATATTGAGTTTTCCTATTCTCTTATAGACTCAAGGTTTAAACAACATCGAGAAGATAATATCCTTCATCTCTGCCTTCCTGCGTCCATCTTAGCGTTATTAGCACTCTAAACCACCAGAATACCTTAGAACTTCCGATTCTTCCTCCCCTCTCAAAATTAATGAAAAACAAGGCATGCTTTGCACATAACCTGTTAGCCTTAGGATCGAAACTGCAACATACAAATACAATCTTAAGCCATTAGAAACCTTTCTGAGATAATCGTTTGACCATAAGCATAGTGAAGGATTCATTAATTACTAATTTGGACATGAACTAAAACGAGAACAATCTTTGACCAAGACCCGAAGGATAACCTTATAAATAGGAGATTTAAACTTTCTAATGATGGCTAAACAATTAGATTGATCGGACTACGGAATTACGGAACCATACATCTACGAAGTACTCGCGGCTTAACACAATTCTCATTCCTGGGTGAATACCAATGGACTCACTGCTTTGACCGAGCAGAAGACCAGGATCTACTAGGACTAAGAAGGGAAACAACGATCTTTCTGCCCTAGTCAGACAGAGGATCGACGTATGGGATCAAAGTCTACCACAACTGTCTTTCCGTTTTAGCCCTATCATAAAAAGAAGAATATACCACCATTATGTAAACTTTACCAACAACCACTTAATACGATAATAATAATTTTGACATTTGTTTTCAAACCTCAAATGTGAAAACTTTTAAGGGGGGTAGATCATAATGAATTAGGCTGGCGTATTTAATATATATACCCTAAAACGTACATAAACCAGAAACCAGCAAAACTTAAGCAAATGAAATGGTAATATCTTTACTTATTACCCTTAAGCAATTTCGGGGACGAAATTGTTTTTAAGGAGGGTAGATTGTAACATTATGGATTTTCACTGTTTTGGATTTTCAAAAATCCTTAAAATTTCTTTTTAATTAACTTATAAAATCACTTAATGACCGTTATTACTTAATGTTAATTTATACTGGGGTGGACTAGTCTAGTTATGATGGGACCAAGTGCGGGCCGCCAAGCCAGATGGCCCGTTTACACTTAACAACAGCCCGTATGGGCCACTCAGCGACCGAAGAGGGTCAGAAAAATCTAAAACTTTAGAAAATCATAGATCTCACTGGGCTTATGGTCCATCGCGGACTGCGGACCCAATGGACACCCAGAAGTACCATCTGGCACTTGCCCAATGCACCCCACCAATGCCTGAGTTAAAATCTGGCACTGACAAAAGAAACTGAGACTTCGGACTTTTCAACCGTCGTATTTCTTTCAAATTTACGAAGAAAGTCTAATGTATTTTACTACACCCGTCCACGAAATCTGGGACCCGATCATAGCTCGGTAACCGTTGATCGCAAATCGGACCCGTACGACCAAACCCCGCATCCGTTCGTTCTCAAATTTTGCATGACCCTTCATCGGGCCATAGATCACCTACCTTATAAATTTCATGGCCAAAGGGCCACCAGAAATGCCCCATCGATCAGAATAGGCCTCCCAGGGCCACTTAAAGGTCGGAAATGCTTGCTCAGATCATATATCCGTTCATCCGTTCGCCCTAAATTTTTGCATGGACCCTAGTCAGGCCATAAGACACCTACACACCAAATTTGGTAGTTAGAGGGGCGTTAGGGCCACCCCAACTTCAATAGGGAGCCCTAGAAGGCTAGTTTGGGAAATTGTGGGAACTTAAGTGATTTGAGTCGTCCACTCTTATACCAAGTTGGGGATTTCGGACCGTCGGTTTACGACCAAACTTTACCCGTGGATTAAGGATATTTCCCCACTCACATCCGTATAGCCGCGGCCCCGATCGACCATCGGTGACCGTTGAATGGACTTCTAATCATATCTGTCGATCGGCGCGGTGAAATGGCGGGCCGATTGTGTCCATACGTAGATCATCATTAGGACTAACTATCCTACGGTGTATATCGACTAGTACACCCCATAGGTTAGAAAAACCCTCCCATAGGGTTAGTATAGTAAAGACCCAACACTTGGGGCCAATTGCACCAAAACCGGCACTATATAAAGGGTTTCATTTGGGCACCCCTCTCCCCATACGATTTTGCCCTAAGAGAAAAGGGGAAAAAAGAGAAGAGAAAGAGGAGAAAGAAGGGAGAGCAGGGGAGTAGTGAGAGTGGAGGTGAGCAAGGTGGACTCTCAATCAAGGTGGGGCCCAAGAGGATCAAACCCACAACCTCCTATACTTTCTCCAAGAGGAAACCCTACACCACAACCACCGAAAATCGTCCGTGGGCCATCTAGGTAAGATCCCTCACTCCTTTCTCTTGAAATCCTTGTATTGAAGAAGAAAATGCATGTATTTCCCTCATGTTTGAATTGTTTTAGGAATTCCGGTCGGCCAACCTCCAAAACCCTCATCTCTAGGTCGTTTCCAAGCCTCCAACGAATCCGAATGTGCGGACTATTATCCTTATGTGGCCTAGCACCAATTTTATTATGAATTTAATGATTTTGATTATTTGGATGCTATATTTGAAGAATCTAGAGAAACCCTAGGATTTGGATGTTTGCTTGAGGATTGTATGGGATTGTTTGTTTGTTTAGTTCTCATATGATATTGTTCGTATTTCTCACATGATTAGGCTACCATGGATGATCACATGTTTTTGCTTTGCTTGACTCTCATATGATGTGCCTTATAACGTGTATGATTTATTGAGTCTTGTGCATTTTGGATCTAAGGGTGTAGGAAGTGCTTAACTTCCTCACCCACACACATAACTCACATGCACTTTATTTCATGATATTGTTAGCCTTGTTTACTATGAGAACTTAAATTGTATGTTGAGAACATGATGTTGTTTATGCTGGATGATGCATTTGTAGTTGGCATGCTATGATTCACTATTCATACCCTTGGGTTGGTCAGGAACATGAGGAGAGTTAAGGTGGTTCCGTTGGTAGGACCGCCTTGAGGCTAAACCCATGGATTTGGGCGAGTGCGTGTGGGCGACAGTAGTTAGACTACATGGGTTGCTTGCACCCGATGTCGTTCCGCCACGTACTTGCTTGGACTCTTGCGGTTTAGCCTACTTTCTGGCCAACCATGATTGTTAACCTTATTTGCTCACATACGTATGGAACCTGAAACACCCTACAACCGTTGTAGCTCATCGATAATCAGATTGAAATGGGTCCACTGCCTCATGAGCCGAGCATGGTGGAATGGGACACTGTGTCCGAGCTGTCGGCCTACGCTGAGGTGCCGCGCCTCCCCGTAGTGACCGCGAGTGATCCCTTCTCTCGACACTCCCCATGTGCTTGAAGTCGGGGATGGAGAACCCGACGGGATCAAGGACCGCGGGGTCTTGGCCTTACACGTTGGGGGCCTTAGCCTCACAACTAGTTCAGAGCATTTGATATGTGGGGTGTATCAGATTCCCCAACCTGCTGAATGAATGGACTTAACTAAAAACTCGGTTAACATTATCACTACATTGCATTAGTTAGGGTGGCGACTCGGAAGTCGAGGTCACTCTGAGGGAGTGTTGACATACGCGATCGTTAGACGAAGTCGCTTGAGGGAGAGTTGTGGCGAGGGCATGCATCATATCATCCATCATGCATATACATTAATAAGATTAGATAGGTGTTTATGAATGACTGCTTTTCATTAAATTCATAGTATAATTGATGCCTGTTGTAACTTAAGACTAATAGTACCCACTGAGTTGATCACTTACTCCCACTCTGGGACGGTGTTTTAAAACACCAACCAGACTCTTCAATAGTTGCAGGTGACATCGAGTACAAGGAGCCTTGCGGCGTGAGCTTGGATGAGGAGGACGAGTTGTCCTATCTCCAGTTGATGGGTGGTTCGCCGCAGAATTTGCAAATGGACTTGGATCGCTGAGTGTTGGACTCAACTCATCATTCCTTTTGGATATATTTCTGTGATTTTGTTGGGCAACGCCTTGTGCGACCTGTTTATCTTAATTTGGACTTGTATAAATTTAGACTCATTCATCTCAGTAGACTAGTTGTGGTTGTACTTCATGTTCCAAGCGATTCCACGCTGCGCAATTAAACTTGATTAAACACAAACTAATAAAAATCGGATATAAGTGATGTCCTGGAACTCGGGAGTCGAGCTTATGCACGACCCCCAATTTTCAGGGCGTTACAATTCCTCTCCTAATAGTGTGATTAAAAGGGACTATTCCCCAAAAGCCACTTATGCACAAATGGTCCACAAGGTGGTAAGTCCACAACGTAAGTTTACTTAACCCATTTCACAGGTGGCCACTAGTTCGAGGATTTCCTAAAAACACTATCAAGTAATCATGGGTGATAAACTAAATCATCTATAATATTATCGGGATATCGTATGCACATCTAAAGCATACATTTCACATTAGATTAGAGTAATTTAATTCACATTGAATCCAATTCACCAATTATCTTAAGGAATCAAAATTCATAAAAAGCAATTCATTACATTAATCAATTAATGAGATAATTGCGCAAAGAAAAATAGCAGAGCTAATTATCAAGATGTGAAAAAAGCTTGAAGGGTGATCCTCACCTTTCACGAGTTGATTCGTCTCCCGATGTTGCTAAGAGTTAATTGTACACGACCTAGGATCAAGATCTAACAAAATTAGAATATTTGAGGGATCAGATTTCAATGTTATTAAACTTGTACCGTTAGGATTAAGGCTTAGGGTTTAGTTCATGTAAGTTTAGGGTTTCATTGTGCAAATTAAATTTAAGCTTAGGTTTTAAAACTCGAATCCAAATTTTTGTGCAATAAATAGAATGTTATTCATATTTAAAGTATTGATTGATACTATTAATAATGATAATTCAAGATATTAATATACCCACAACACCTAATACTATTTTTGCATAACTAATAGTCTAACAAGAAGTAATGCTAATGATCATATTAACAATGATAATGATAACCCATAAAGAAAATAATAATGATAATATTGTTATTTTTAAAAATATTAATATATTAATACTTTGATAATAACAATAATATACTAATTATTAATAACATACTACTAATAGGCATAATAGAAAGAATTCGAGACTCGACTCACCTAGTTGTGTAACTCAATCCATGCTCGGCCCAACTCATTCTTGACATAGTGGGTCGACTCACTGAGTCAATTCGGCTTGACTTCCCTCTTCATTCTTTTCCTTCTTTTCTTCTTCATTCTTTCCTTCACCTTCTTCTTCTTTCTTTCTCATTCCTTACATGCCCAACAGGGTTGCTGCACATGACACCACCCAGTGAAAGCCCATCACTGACTCGATGAGTTGACTCACTGAGTCAACACATCATCACCCATTCCTCTCCTTCCACTCTTCTTCATTCTACCTCCCCTGAACTCACCATGCCAGGAACGAATTCAACCTAGCTCAACTCACTAAGTTAGTGAGCTGCTTAAATCCAACGAGTCAGTGCGACTCCACAGCTCGACAAATGCAAACACTGCTCCATTCTCAATCTCCTTCTCTATTTTCTCTCCTCTCCACTCTTTCCTTTCTTCTTTCTTCTTTCTTTCTTCCTTCTCCTATTTGGATTTCTGGACGCAATCGGTCACTGAGTTAACTCACCAAGACTCGGCAGTGGTGGTGCAGCTAGTGGACGACCCGCCTTTCTTCTCTTTCTCTGCTTCCTCTTCTTCCTCCATCTCTTCTACTTTTCTTCCTCGGTTTCTCCCTTTTATCCTCTTTTGTTGAAAGAACCAGATGAAGCTCGAGACTCAGCCCCAACTCGTAGCAGTGAGCTGAGTCGACTCGACTTGATGTAGCACCAAAATGGCACCTCTTCTCTCTGCTCTGATTCTCTTTCTAGCTTTCCCTCTTTTCGAAAGAATGCCCTAAACAGCAGCCTTAAATAGGCTTTATTAAACCGTTGCTAGAGGCTTCTATTCTAACTAATCGGTGGGATTAGTTACAGGTTTAATCGTATAAGCCAATAAGATCAGAGATGATCTTACAGTATTCTAACAGTATGGCTACGATCAGACTGCATAGATAGACTTCTGGGACATTGGCCCACCTCACAGACGCCTGTGATCAGGAAAATATGGCCCATCCCAGAGGATGGATTTTTCTGTTGAACGGGGAAGATGACAAGCTCTCTCATGACAGATTCGAATATGATGGGTAAGCTTATGATTCAGTGCACATGGAAGGCGTGGATTGGATCATTGAACCTTGTGGGGCCCTCCAAATAGACGGCCATTCGTTTTTACTTAATGGGTTCGAGGTTGGAGTGCGGCAGCTCTTTCTTTGCGATGAAAGCCCTAAAGTGTGGAAAGAGGTGGATGGCTGAGATCGATTTGCACAAAGGGTTAGGATTGAGGGAGAATCTCGCACATGGGCTGCCAGCTAAGAAGGAAAACGGATTTCTGTTTTCAGAATTGAGTCGTGCGATCAACTCGGTTTGAGCTGGATCTCACGTGCACACGAGTGCATAGAGACAGGTGTGGAGAGTTGGGTTTTGGTCAGTTTTAAGAGCCTGTTAAGATGGACAGTTTGGATCATCAAAGTGGATGATGGATGGTGGTCCGCTGATCAAAACAGGAGACAACTATCCGTTGCTGTTGGAAGGAAGACATAAAGAGAGGAATTTCCTCATTTATCGATCAATGCTCGCTTGACTGGGTAGGCTGAACCCATGTGTTGCTGGTGGGCACGCTCTTGGTGTATACGCACCCTAGGTGTGGGGTCCACAGTGATGTCCTTCATGAGATCCCCTTCGTTCATTGGTTTGGCGGGATCATGTTAGGCCAGGGGTCAGAATATGGGGTGGATCCGAAGTTCTTTGTGGCCACACCATTAATCAACTTGGGGCTTAGGTTCACTGTTGAACCAAGACATTACAGGAAATTAGTTATGTGCATGGTACGTGCAATCACGTAACTTCTTAATTTTTGCAAACGTCTGAGTGGGGTCCAACGTGATGCTTGGTGAGCAATCCACTTCGTTCACCGACTTTAGCTCGCTATGTGGACCCACGGGCCCAAGTTTTAAATAGATGTGAGCTATGAGTGGACCACACGCTGCAAGAATGTATAGGCAAAAAACTCACTTAACAGGTTGCAACGTTGATAGGCATATGAGTTTTGAATCATATAATTACAATTATGCCCCTCTCCCTTATTATAACTTTTTGTAGTTTCTATCTCCTAGCTTCAACGTGTAAATAGGATGAAATTTCACCAACATTTGTTATCTTCCGTGCTCTTTCTAATGCTTAAGTTTGGGCCTTGGTCGCTTACGAACAACAAAGATGCCACTTCAATGGACCATACCACTTCGAGTTTTAATGTGATGTTTATATACGTTTAGTTGCCGTATTATCCGGTAATTTGGACTTATGTCCTAAGATCTTCCAACCGAGTAGTTTATTCTGATGTTTGGATGGTCCGTTTGGCAGCTCCCAATATGATGGATGGCTAGATGACATGCTAAAAATAAGAGAACTTGATGGTTAGCACTCTGATCATGTATGTAGGTGGATGTATGGTCAGTTTTGTAAATAGATGAACATAAGATGAGTTTCTGGATTGATTTGGGGTAGGACATGCATACCGTTAGATTTGAGTAACTTGTTCACATGTATAAATTCCTCTGATTTCAGTTCTAATGGTGGCTTAAGCATATTTATATGGGGTGAACAAGATGAACGGATTAGAATCTTGATCTGATAAGTGTACGGACGGATGTAGAGGTCAAGTAATTAGTTTACTATGATTTAAGGGCTTAAATTCGAGGTGTACAATTAATTTGTGATAATTAGGCATGATATAAAATTTCACATGAAACGGATGTGGGAACCATGTGATCTAGTGTTCAGGGGTTTAGGTTAGTGGCAATTTCGTAATTACTGCCGATCTATGAGTTTTGGGAAAACTAATGGCTCCACATGGTTATAATTTATAAACATGTTTCTAAGCAATTATTACAAACGAACGTATATCTAAATCATTATGGATAGGGAGTTATTCGTCACGTCATCTAAGGGAAAGTACTTATGTCAAATCACGTGATGTATGGGCTTGTCTTGTAATTCAACGGTCAGATGGCTTAATTTATGAATGAAGATCATTCCCAACAGTTAAGTTAGTGTCAGGGCAAGGATGTAAGGCTAGAATAGTTGGATTGGTATCATACACATGTATATGTCACGTTGAATCTTATGGTAACGCTCGAGGACTTTCGATGCCCGAGTATCGAAAAGTTAGGGGTGTTACAATACCTCTTGTAAATACTTAACAAATGACCACCAGGGCTCACATAGCACCACATACATAAGGTGCATAGGTTATGGTAATACACAAGTTCTCGCATGCATCATCATTGTCACAGACATCATTCAACATCGAATTTATCCTCATAACATGTATCATGTAAGCATGTGCATGGAGTAAATAACATACATGGATTCATATGCATCATCAATATCATGGCCATCATCCATCACTAATTCACTATCATGCATGCCCTAGGCATTAGTTGTCTATTATGCATGATGTTATCCTTACGTTCACCAACATCATTCATTTATCATCATCCATGCATCAAGTAAAACATGGTTATCTTATCCACATTATCATCACGACAATCAATACGTGCATTATTATCACTTAGATATCAAGCATGGTGGTCAACTGGCATGTTTAGTCATTATGCGCACACACACACACACACACATATATATATATAATATCATCATCATTACCATTAGGATCATTTCCACTTCATGATTAACATAAGAAATGTCATAAGTACAACAAATAACTACTTGTCTCTCATCAATGCATATGTCATAATTCACTATCCAATAAATCATATTTATCATCTCAACCAACAACTCACCATCATCATTATCATGTTACCATACATGTATCATCATCTCACCCATCACTAGGTGCGTCTCACCTAGTGTAATTTCCACATTGACCTTGGACTACACGCAAGGTATGGGGTCGTATAGGTCAAGTGTGAGTCCCACTTGGTGAATCAATATGCCAACTCAAATGCATAAATACCAACCGTAACGTTTTCAATAGTGTGGATCTAATTCCACAACTAAGTGGTCCCCACACATTCCATCATTAACTAGAAACAATGCATAATCTCAAACACAAGGACAACATGCTAACATCTTTCATGTTATACATCATATTGGGCCCACTAGCCACATATACAAGCAAACCAAGAAAAGGCCCAATTATCCAATTTATGCATTCAAAAATAGGCCTCGCTAAGCGTGGTCCACTTGACTAGAGGTATTGTGCAAGGCACGCTGCTCAGTAGGCAATGGGCCTACCCAACAGGCTCAAGAAAGGTTACCATTTTGGGCTTCTCACTCCCCAACAATTTCTCTTAGTGTTGGGCCTGCTTGGGCCTTAGCGTTGCATCATTTAGATGGGCCCAAGGCCATCTATATCTTAAGAGAACATTTGGACAACAAGATCTATCCACTAAATATTTTACAAATTATATAACACCTATTCACCAAACATGCTAGGTGGTCCTCATTACATGAAATGTAAGGCCCATACGAGATGGCCCACTTAAGGTTTTTAGCCCGACAACACCTAGGAGTTATTTTTCAGAGTTTAGATACTGCATTAAATGCTTTGGGAAGGTGGTGGACACTACTGACGTGGCCCCACATAAATTTTACGTCAAACAGATTTTTGTGCAATATTGGTTTCTGGCCATTTTCAATTCAGATTTATGATCATGTGAAACCCACATCTTATGAAACGAAGGATCCATCTGGTAGCTCTATGTATAGGCTTTAAAAGGAATATGGCGAGCCTCATTGGTTGGGTGTATACAATTTACGATGATGTTCCAAACATAGGTACTTGGAGAAACTGTATAGGAAACACAGTGCAAAATTAGTTTTGGCCTGATTTTGAGTATGTTCCATGATCACAAGGGATCACCTTTGAGTGTGCCGTAAGGTGCCCTTGGTAGTATTATATGTGTAATTCAAAAAATTATAATCTAGGACCAACTGGTTGTGCACACATAATATTTGGTACAGGGCCAAACATAGGTATTTTAATTTTTGGTACAGAATTTTTTGCACAACTGTGCCTTGCCCCATTTTGGGATCCACTCCCTGATCATGTGAGGTCTGATTTGGCCCAAATAAAATATAATTTCTTTATTCATTAGTATAGCTTAAAAGTTCCAAGTGGTGATCTACTCATATCTTGTGCGTGGGGTCCACTACAGAGGCTCAAGGTTAGTATAAAATACAAAAATAATCAGACAGTTTTCAACAATGGGGTTTGTCACAACTTAGGGCCCAATTTCCAAACACTTGGGGATCATTCCTGACACAAAGGTAGGACATCCTAGCTCTTTGATATAAGAATTAAACATCCCCCATAGTGGTACCCTTAACTACAGAGTGTGGGGCCCACTAAAAGGTGTCAAAAAGACCTACATACAATATAGTTAAGTACTTAGAAAATTTCAGCAAACAGAAAGTGCAAAGAAAATGAAATAGATCCAATGGCAAGTGGAGCCCACATGCTAGTAAACCATAGATGAGAGATACACTATAATGTACATGGGTTTCCAGATTGGATGAACTAATAAAATGTATAAATCACAAGTGATCCCACACCCAAGTGGGTCAATAAGAGGATGAATGCTATGTACAACATATATCCAACATACACATCAAGTAGTACATGAAATGTATTGATCAGATTCTCTTTTGAAAAATCTGATCCAATGGATGGTTTTGGAATAAGTCATATATACTATATATAGATCTCCAACCATACAGAGCCTTGGATTCATCTAGACCATACAAAACAATTCAAGGTTTATCCTTACGGAAGTATCTGTCAGTCTAGAATTTCTTAAATTCTATCATGAAAGCATCTGACCATAGGGACCGTACATGTGATCAATAACTATCTTAAGTAAGTTAAGAACAAATATCAGATACATCTGACCGCTGGAATCATAGATATGGCCCACATAAGAATGGTCATAACAAGCTCACAAATACATCTTTCGTATAAGGCTAAGATCTCAGCCGTCTGAACTCCAATTGAAGCTTATTATATACTATTGGAAAGTTAATTCGATTTTCTGCGAATCCAACGGAACATATATTTTTAATACATTTATTAAAGGAATTAAAAATGAGTCCATTGTTGGCAAATAGGAATCCTGCATGTGCTGCTGGACAGCAGCCAAGTAAACTTGATGCTACGGATGATTGGACTGTTGGATGGATACGAAATTTGGCCCAGAGTTAGACTGTAACACCCCGTACCTACGATACACGGGTGTTACCTCTTAAAACTACGCCTATGAAAAACAAGATCGATTAACTAGATGACTTGAACTTAACATGTGTAGGATGGGACTTCCGGTCAACATTGAGGTCATCCATCAGGATCTATAGGAGTCAAAGTGAACCCTACATCAGTAAGGAAGGTAAGTTTAACTGAACACTTCAAGTTATAACCATTATAAATCAAAAAAATTGGCACAACACACTTACAATCAACTCTAGAGGGTTAGTTAATGGCCAACCAAACCCTCAACGTGACCTAAAACCCCAATTAGCCGTTGAAATCAGATTTCAAACTAATCCAACCCCTAGAACAAGGTGTATTGACCAATGAAGGATTTCGACGTGTGATATGGCCCACCTGGGCCTCACATCTGCCCTAAACCGGGCTAGGGCCCCTATATAGGGCCCCCAAGACGAATGAACGGTGTAGATTTATCACAAACATCATGGTGGCCCCCACGCGCAATGCATGTGCACCATGTACGCCCGTGCACGACGTGCACCGCACCAACCAAATCAGTAAAAGCAGCCTTGACCGACCCAAAACGAATGGAAGAAATAAAAATTCTCTCGCCCGTTTTAGGTTTAAACTAATGGACTTCAAGCTCCAAAGTGGGCCACCCCGGCTACTTTCCGAACGATCCAAACCATCTATCTTGTTCCTAGGGCCCGGCGGACCAAAACAGTAGAGGCTTTCGGGCTCGGGCAGAAAGACGAGAAAGATCGGACGGGGCCATCTGGAAGCCTCCGTGCGGCTAGGATCCAAGATGATAAACCCATCTGTGACCATTTGGGCAACCCATGATTGTGCGGATTAGGCCATCCCAGCCATCCATCAGCCTTGGAAGATCGTTTTCTCCCACTGCCAGAAATGGTTGAACAAAGCTGCACTAAGAAAAAGAGGAAAGGAGTCTTTCCGCTTCGGGTATTGTTGCTGGCACGCTCCTGCCCGTTCCTATACACAGCATGGTAGGTAGGATATGAGTTGAAAACAGGCCAACTAATGGCTGTATATTCAGGCTGAAAACAGGCCAAGCAATGACTGTATTTCAGGCTGAAACAGGCCAACCAATGGCTATATATTCAGGCTGAAAACAAACCAACCAATGGTAGTATATTCAGGCTAAAAACAGGCCAAGAAATGGCTGTATTTCAGGCTGAAAACAGGCCAACCAATGACTGTATATTCAAGCTGAAAACAGGCCAACCAATGGCTGTATATTCAGGATGAAAGCAGGTCAAACGATGGTCATATGTAAGGCTCAAAACAAGGCCTAATAGTAACTCAGTTTCGGGCTAAAAGTTTGGCCATAGATCATGTGTAGAAAGGAGCCTCAGATGGGCGGGAACTATGGCAGGAATCAACTCCTAGGTGGGTTCTGAGAAGGTCGACCGAAAAACTGCCTAAAAATGGGCCACGTTTGGAGCAGGAATCATGCCTCAACAGGCCCTGATTCGAATAGGATTTCAAGGCTCAGATGGACCTGGTTTGAGCTCTCAGTTGAGCCTTGAAGCAGGCCCAAAAACTGACCTCAGTTGGAATCTCATTAGGGCCTTAGTTCCAGCAACAGTCAGGTCCGGAACTGTGGTGAAAACCAGCCCCAACTGGACCATGTTGGGTGATGAAATCACTGACCAATTGGACCTGTTGCGGGACTGCATATAGTCCCTGAATGGGCCTTTAATCAGAGGCTGAGATCGGCCATGTTTTAGGCTGAGAAAGGCCCTCCATAGGGCTCTCAATCAGGCCCAAAGAATGCCCTACAACTGGGCCGTGTGGGGTATTGAAAACAGCCCAGTACTGTGGGGCCCAGTAGCCTTGGAGCGGCCTAGTTGGGCCAAAGCAGTCCCATTATTAAGCATTAGAGGAGGTGGGCCTCACTGCAAGCCCCAGTGGGCTTAAGAGAGTTGCAGGTGGGCCACGCCCCACATTCTGGTGGGCCGCACCTGAGATTGAATCTCAGTGGGCCGCTCCACATACAAATTTGTGGGCCGCACCTTGTGTAAATAGGTGGGCCGTACGATATCACTAGGTGGGCTGCACCCTATTACAGTGAGCCGCACCTGAGATTCAAATCTCAATGGGTCGCCCCTGAGATTCACACTCAGTGGGCCGCATTGTCTTCAGCCATGTTGGGCCATGAGGAGGGGCCGTGCTACAAATCATAGTGGGCCGCACCACATTTACAATGTTGTGGGCCTCACCATAAAATGTAGTGGGCCTCACCATAAGGTGCAGTGGGCCAGCCCCACTTGGGCTTAAGTTGGACCCAATAACTGGGCCAAAATAGGCCCAGCTCAGCCCATAGTTGATGTGAGCTTGGGCCCAAAAGCTGGGCCACTTGTTATGGAAAAAGTTTGGTGGGCCCAATCACTTTAAAACAAGCCCAAATAACCTAACCTTAGGAACTCTTGTCTAATGCAAACTGGTCTCTCTAGGAAACTGCTTGCGTAACTTGGGCCCACTATTTACACGTGAGAATCAGATCAAGGGTCGTACTACGACTTTTCTGGTGATGATTTTCTTCCCCTTGAGCTTTTCATCTCTAAACTGGATTAGAGATAGTCTTTTACAACAGTTGCAATGATATCCTAAGAGTGGATGAACATTCAACTTGTTTGACTAGATTCATGCCTCATAGCTTTATTTACTACTGATTTGTCATTATACGCGTATTCCAAAATTGATCAAATTCTTAATCTATTCCATCATGTCTTAGGATCGATCTATCACATGTTCTTGGAACTCGTTAAATCACTGATTTGTTTAACTTAAACACTCGATTGTTTACTTGAGACACACGCTTTAGAATTTGATAAGTTAGGTTTAGATAATTCTTGAACTGTTTATATACATGAGTTTTTACTTTAAATATTAAAGCATGCTTGAATCTCTATAAGATTGTATTGATTGTTAGACATACATTATTTGAAACCTCTCGCTGGAAACTCCTATTTAAAGAGAGTCCGTACTTAGGGTGTAACGGGACCGATCGTGATAAGATTAGACTCTCAACATGAAGGTTATGATTATTGGCATTTGATTCATGGGGTTTTACCATTTATGGAGTGATTCCACCCACCTGACTAGGGAACGAACTCTTCTACATTTTGTCGCCAATGCTTAATCTCGTTTGTATTATACATACCAATTCATTTTAGTCATTGTATTCTATATCTTTAAAATTTCATTCCTAGTCAGCATAGGATGTTAGTCCCCATATAGGGAAAATTGATTGGCCACATGTTGATAGGTTCTATACACACCCTAAGACGGTAAACTTATGGGCTAGGGATGGTGGTCATGGGACACTATGCCGTGCCGTCAGCCTACGCTGGTGACGAGCCCCCGTAGTGACCTCGAGTTTATTTAAAATGGCTGATTGTAACTAGTTTAATAAGGGTTTGGCTAATCATGCATACATGGCACAAACCAGCGTCTATCGCTAACGTACATGATGTACGATAGGTAGTCGTTATGTGGTACGTAATGTGCTTCACTAATGGCCAACCTTTGTCCAACTGGATGAGTATTCCCAGGTCGATGATTGCATGTGTGACGAGCCCATGTCTGCATGGATGAGCATCCCTGGAGCAATGATTGCATTCACACATCCACGCGCATAATAAGACTGCATTTGCTATGTTTTGGTTGTCTGGATGTTTTATGTTATTTCTTGTCTAAGGCGGCGGTGTGTAATCTTGAGGGAAAATCACACTGAGCTGGCCACTCATTCATCAAGTTCAACCGTATAGAGGATGCAGCTACAGGGGTAAATAGATACACAGCGGACCCAGAGGCGGCTGTAGTCGACGAAGAGCTTTATGATGAGGAGCCGCAATAGGAGGCGACCGTTTACTTTGGATTAAATCAATAGATTAATTATTTACGATCATTTTAGTACATTTTAGAATTTGAGGTTTTGTATATAGGCTCCAACTGAGTGGCCCAGAATATTGCTTTTAGTTGGGTTACATTTATACTATGCTTAGTTTCCATTAATCGCACTTTAATTTGATTTGATTATCTTTTGATTATCAGTTAACACCTGAGTTTTCAAGAAACGAGTCATATACTCGGGTCCCGAAAACTGGGGCGTTACAGATGAAGTGGAGTGTTGCAATTGGCTATTTGAGGTGATGTGGCATAAATCAAAACATGTATTGGATGCATGTGTAGGATGAGGTGGGCATGGGGCATGATTAGTTTCTAAGGCATGAGGAGAGGGTTAATGATGAATTTTGGGAAAGAATCCAATTTTGTCCTATAGTGTTGCATTATATATGCTAGCTATTTCTTTGTTATGTAGTGATTGTCTTATCTTGTGGTAATTCTCATGTTCTAAAAGTAGGCTTTAGGCCCCCATAGGCTCAAGTCCAATGGGCCTAACACAATAAAGGTTGCTAGTGTTATAGGATACACAATTTGGGCCGTGGATTCGACAGGTCATATCTCACTAACGGAGCGTCAGATTGACATATGGTTTTCACCATTGCGACCGCAACGATGACACGGTCCATATAATAGAGGTCTCAAGGTCATCCAGAATAAATCACTTGGGTGGGGTTGTTGGGTGTACTGAGGTGCAATGTATGGTCTATCAACGGTGCAATCGAGACACGTGCGCATAAGCGGTGTTACAAAATATCGGGATCCCACATAAGTCGATATTAAAGCAACCTAAGTTAGGCACATTAGTAGGTGGTTAAGAGGACTTTTTATTATCTTTGTGGTGTAAATGACTATATGTTATCAATGCACCAAGTTAATGGTACGACCTATGATCTTATTTTGATGCCTCATAGGGGGATTATCGGGATGAAACTAAGTCTCATTTGTGTTGTGTTTACATTAAGGACATGTTTATTTCACCAAATATCACAATAATTTAAAGGAAATGTATCATTATTACAATTTTATCAAGACCAAACAAAACTAAAAAATAATCAGCCAAATGCAGATTTATTTAGGAAGGTAAAGGAATTTACAACTATTGCACTTTTTCGTAATATTACTTTGAAAATCTTGAATTTAAACAATTACATTAGTGTATTTTGGTGATGATTTGACATTAAACTAATGTAAAAATGCCATCATCATAATCTTACTATTAATAAACCAAACATGAGAATTGACAATCAAATGCATATGTTGTTAAGAGACCGGTAAAATAATTTGTAATCATTACACATTTTCTCTACATTACATTAGTAATTCATGAAACAAATAGGCTCTAAATGGAGGTGTCGTCCTTGACTAACTGCATTTCACTATATAAGTATAATATATTTTATGTTGTGCGATAGCTCGAGAGGGTGTATTAATCATGAGATTCTTATAAACTTTGAGTATTGTTCCTCTAGTAAAATGTCCTCTTATAATAAGGACATTCAAAAAAATTGGCTATGGATCTAGTGAATGATCCGAAGCACCATAAGAAGTTCAAGCACATCGAAATTAATTAAATATCATTATATTAAAGATTAGGTAAGAGATGGCGAGTTGTACTCAATCACATTACTACTAGAGAGATGTTGACTGACCCCATGATAGAATCAATTATTAAAGATATATTTGAAGTAACATGTTAGGCAAGTGGGATGAAGGAAAGATTAATTTCTTTTTTTTGGAGTAGAGTGTGGTAACTTCTTAAAAAGTTTTTAGTTAAACTTTCCACTAGTTATGATGGCAAAAAACCCACGGTGTAGTATTTGAGGCTTACACATGTGAGATGGGATAGAATCCATGTACTCTCGAGAGTGGGTGGTCTAAATGATTGATGTTTTATATGGAAGACTTGCTTTTATGAAATGAATATTTTAAATGCTTTCACATTAATATAATATTAATGTGTGATCATCTTTACTAGGCCTTAAGACCATCAATGGTGGACATGTTGATCATTATTCCATTTTTATCAGTAGGCCGATCTTCCGCACTTACATAAGAATTGGCCACTTGACACACATGTGGAAGGCATATTCAAGATGAGCAAAAATGTTGTATTACAACCACCTTCTTTACTAATACAGAAGAAAAGGAAGTGTGAGTTAAGGCATGATCGCCTCTAGTGATAACTATGTTTATGGATTATCGATTCCTGTCATGTTGGGCATGTTTAGATAAAAATTTATACATGTTAGTGTTTTTAGCCTTGTACCACTACACATGAGTAGCTTTAAGTGATTGGACACTTGGCTTTATTTGCCAAATGACATTCACAATGGTAGCGGGGTTAAGAGTTTTTGCGTTGAGTCCACACTCATGCACTTTAGGCAGGACCTCCATTTGACAAGGTTAGGAGTTGTTGTCAGTACTCAAGTGTTTTAGGCGAGACCTTTGAATTAAATGGGTACTTGCATGCTTCAGGCAGTACCCGCGCATTGTAAGCCCAATGCATGCATGGTATGTCTACTTTATAGTGTGGGTTAGTGACCATGTGTTCGTGTTCGGAGTGTTGAGTTGGACTCCTTTAAAGGTTTGATTTACTTTTTGGTGCTTGATTTGATCTGATTGTTGCATTGTGTGAGTAGGCTAGTCTTTTGGGTGACCTTGTGCCTTCATTTACCTACCTTTGTGTACAAAATGATGCAATTGAATGTTGTTACTTCATATAGTATGAAGGTCATTATTGATTCAGTTGGAGATTTTTTGTTAGGAAAATGGTATAGCAATTCTGAATTGCGTAGTTGCATGGGGAAGACCCCTTAACAGTGACATTGGGATCCAGAACAATAACTATGTACTTTGAGACATCCACCATGGTTTATATACCATTTCTTAAAATTATGTGTGTTTATATATATATATTATTAAAATATATATATATATATATATATGGGAAAAGGTACTATGCGCTCGAGCTGATGGGAATGTCCCATGAGGTCGAGTTGTGTGGCCCCACCAACTCATGCGTTTTGAACATCTACCCCATCACCAAATGCACCATTCCATCGTGGGCCTAGGTCTCAAAAATCAAGTCAATACGTTACTTGTGTGGGCTACACCATATCGGTCCGAGAGGAGTCGTGCACCATTAAAACATTAATAATCATTTTTGGGCCCACCGAGATGTGGTTTGCAAATCCAGCCCATCCATTATGTGTGTCCCACTTCGATGAGGGTTCGAGACCAAGTTTCAAGTAGCATTCAAACTCGATGGGCCCCACCAAGTGCTTTTATATGTTTTTAGGCATGTCTTCACATGATTTTAGATGGTATGGCCCACCTGAGTTCCGCTGATTTTTGGGATATCCCATAATTTAAAGGGGACCCATCAAATGCACGGTGTTGATGGTCAACACGCATCATGGTGGGGCCCACACAGCTCGACCTCATGGGAGCTTATCGTGAGCTCGAGCGCATAGTATATTTTCCCTATTTATATATATATATATATAGTTAAATTTGAAAACATTTTGAAGAATGTTCGTAGAAAGATTTGTGATCCGAACTTGACAAACTGATTAAGTACGCATGCTAGCAGAGTGATCCTAGATCGAAGATTACCTCATCTGATGTGGCCGTACAATTCCAAGGCAAACCTTGAAGAGCTTAAGAGCTCGTGCACTAGTGTGGTGGTTATTTAGCGTACAAACACTTGTGTGTAGAGATGCTAGAATTTCAATTGGTCCCCCCCTCCCCCAAAAAAATTCTGCTCCACACATGCGGTGTCAGTCAACATTATTAAAGCGGACTGAAAAAGTCGTGTTACCCGTTATGAGGTTAAGTGGGAGAGATAGGAACACATGGTAACCCCTAGTAGCGGCTACTTACCCCTACATATGTAGAGAAGGGAAGAGAGGTAGAGGGAGAGAGGCAATGACCTCTCTCTATGTATACCCAAATCTCTCTTGTCCATCTCTTTCTTACTCTTGCTCTCCCCACTCATTCTCCCTCCTCTCCTTAGAGCTTATAGTGAACCGGACCATGCGTGTTCCACTTGGGGTCACGCCACATGCCCCTCCTTTTAGATTGTGCAACCTCGCCCCCTAGACTGTGCAACGTACGCTCCGCTTCAAGTTACACCACACGTTGTCACGCCCCGAACTCAGAAACCGGGCTCATGAAATTCCCGATTGCCGAATCCGGCGCCGACAGCCTCCGTAATACCCCATTCTCGGCTCCAACACCCATATACCAGGTTCTGATCTGGGATACTACAAGGAGGATTTCGATAAACCATTTGATTCGTAATGAGCATAACCAAGCATAACCCACGAACAATAACCACAAGAACACCATCACAAAATCCACTATGAACAAAACTTTGAATACTTTGCGTATTTTTACAAGGTAGTGCAAATAACAAAAACTCCAAAGCTCGAAGGCACGCTCCAATGTGGCGAGACTACAACCGTCTCAAGGCGTCACTGCACGCATCAATCGTGCATAAGCTTATAGAAAGCTTAGAGGGTGGTGTAAGTGTGTGCGAACGTGCTCAGAGTGCAATGCCGAAGAATGCAGAATCATGCTGATGAGTACGAAATGCAACTAGCCGTACCAAGGCTATGCAGTACAAGATGTAAATGCTATCGGCCATACCAAGGCCATTCGATGCAATGTGTAAGTCAAGTATGTCAATCCTCATACCAATGCAACTCCTCACTAGAGCATCAAATCGATACGGTTCTCAGTCTGGATAATCACCAGGGTTCAGTACACTCCAAATGGCACTATCTCTCTCTAAGCAGCACAGTCTAAGTGAGCGTAAGAAACCTCACTCTCCAAATGGCACTATCTCTCCAATGGACATCCCAATGAGCCTCACCAATGGGCCTTAGGTACATTGCAATGAGTCATCACCCATGGGCCTTAGAATGCATTAAAATGAGCCCAATTACGTAAGTTTTATGTGTATCAAATGGGACTAATCACATAGGCCTTATACATATTAAAGTGGGCCTCAATATTGGGCCCATATACCTGCCAAGATGGGCCTAAATGCATGGCCCATATATACCAAAGTGGGCCTTAATAATGGGCCTAAGAAAAATACCTCAAGATGCGCCTAAGTACATGGACCCATATGCATCTAAGTGGGCCACATGTGAAGCCCACCATAATGTTTATTTTACTATCCAATCTGTGGACAAGACCATATGAATAGGGGCCCACCAAAATATATATTTATTTTTTTTTATCCACATGTTGATAAAGCAATGTGGCAAGGGGCCCACCAAAATATTTATTTTAAATCCAACCTATTTATTCAGTCACGGGACCATGGCCCACTGTGATATTTACTTGCTATCAAACCTGTTCACACGGTCACACAGACCAGGGCCCACCGTGATATTTATTTGACACTCAACCGTTTTCATGGTTGAGCCTCGATCAACACTGTTTTCCTGTAACGTGGTCTGTTTTTAGGATCGAGATCTCGACTCATTTTGGTACTCATGCCTTAAAATGATCCGACAAAATAGATGGACGCATAGATGACACATACATCATGGTATGTCTACTTTATAGCCGTGGGTTCTGCACTGACCATGGGCGCAGTAAAGACGCCACGCTGTTGAGTTGACTCCTTTAAAGCACCTCTGGTTTTTTTTTTTTTTTTTTTTTTGTGTGGGGCCCACCGAGATGTGACTCACAATCCACCACTTATTATGTGTGTCCTCCAAGATTGACTTGTCTAGACCAAGTTTACCTCATCCTTTTGTGTAGGCCCCACCAAGTGATTTTATATGTTTTAGGCATGTCTTCACATGGTTTAAGGTGGTATGGCCACCAGGTCCGTATCTGGTGGATTTTTTGGGATACGGCATAATTTAAAGGGGAAACATCAAATGCACTAGTTGATGATCGAAATGCACCATGGTGGGGCCTGTTGGGCCGTGAGCATTGAGGCCCAAACGATGACTATGTACTTTAAGACATCCACCATGATTTAAAATTTTATTTATTTATTTTTATTTTTATTTTATTTTTTAGTTTATATATATATATATATGATCACAATCCAAATTTCCCACCCATTATGTTTGTCTCCGCTTTTCGTGTGATCTGGGAATCTCACCGCATCCAAACCCATGGGTCCCACCAAGTACTTTTATATGTTCTAGCGTGTCTTTACATGGTTTTAGAGGTATGGCCCACCGGTAATCGGATCACCTTCCAAAACTTCCTAACGCCTCAAAATGATCAAGATCAAATGGACTTGTGTGGATCAACCATATATACGTCAAGGTGGGGCCTACATGAGTAGCCCACACTAAAAGTAACTTTAACCTTTTTTTTTTTTTTTTTTCCTTATGCATGAAAGTTCCTTCACGCAAATCAGCCCATCGCATTATGTGTGTACACCACCTCATGGTGGGTCCCACATACACAGTTTTACATGGTGGATCCCACATGCACGTGGCCCACCATACACACATATATATATATGTTAATATATATTATAATAATATAATATAATATATTACTACATATATATATATATATATAAATGAAGGGTGGGTTTCACCTGAAATGCGGTGGACCACACCGTCTGATGGATGAAGTGGATTTAACATACTTTGGTGGGGTCCACAACATTTAAGGTGAAAAGAAAGAAAGAGAGAGATAGAGAAAGAGACAAGAGAGAAAAGGCGGTGATGGTGAGGCCCCGCCACTATGGGCCCCACATGATACAATTCATACATCAAAAATGGGTCCCACCAACAAGTGGCCCTAAGAAAAGAAATTTAACTGTGGATCACCTACCTCTTGTAACCCTCCTTGCTTCCTTGCACTCCTTAGCTCCTAGCCTCCACTTTCAATGGTGGTTGATGATGATCCAACGGTTGAGATGGGAGATGTGATAGTAGGGAAAGTGGGCCACACTTGGAGAGGAGAGAGAGCTTGGAACGATGGATTTTTTTTTTTTTCTTTGATTGCTTGGAGAGGTTTGAGAAAATGAGGGAGGGAGAGAATGAGATATGGATGGGATGATGATGTAAGGAAGATGGGGTGGCATGGGAGAGCTTGAAATGTTGTAAGAAATGGTATGGCTTAGTTTGAAAATTATAAAAGGTGGTATGGTGAGGGGATGAGGTTTGACTTGTGGGAAAGGGAGAGAGGCCACTTGCACTGTTGTTGGGTGAGGTGGCATGGAGGTATGGTGGTGTACTTGACTTGATTGATGGGACATCTCGTAGAGATTTTCTCGAGATTCGCAACGTGCGGCTCTTTCTTCTCCGAACGCCGACCGACATCTTCCCACCTAGGTATCTCTGTGCTTAAGAGTTGCGGCGTTGGAACCGTGGCGACGCGCGTTCGCCAAGGTACGAGTTTCACGCCATCGAGCCGCCTTCGTTTTAGGGACTCGGCTTAAGATCGCACGCAACGCCGGATATGAGTCGAGCATTGCCGGAATTCAACCTAAGGATCGCTCCGACTTCACAAGACGGTCTACGATACGGGTCTTACACACGTCCCCCATCTTGGACCATGTAATGAATGCTCCACTTCAAACCGCAATGTAAGTTCCCCTTTGAATTGCATATGCATGCTCACTTCTAGTGGACCGCATGCTCATGCTCCTTTCTTGTGGACAATGCACTCGTGCTCCTTCTTAGACAGTGTATTATGTGTTTCTCCTATATTGGGTTGTATCATTTGCACTTCCAATATCAGTTGAAGAAAAAAGAGGTAAGAGGAAGAAGAGACAAGACAAATAGAATCGGTTCATTCACTTGTATTTAACTGGGACCATGTTATCGGCATAGTATCTCTGCCATCAGATTAGGGGAGGTTAATTGGCTTATCTTCCCATGTGTATTTGATTTAAGTGATCCGTCAAGTTTCATGCTTTGCCTCCTCAATTTAGTTAATTTTTAATAACAACACTCGAAATATAATATGCCACAAATTTCACGACCATCACATTTAAGGAGTAAACTAACTTAATCACATCTAACAATCCTATTAATCCGTAGTGATAATGCACAAAATATAATATGCCACAAATTCAACACCCATCACACTTAGAGAAAAATTGGATCACAAGTTACTATAGATAAGATACATATGACACAAGTAGCTTATCTTGGTTTCTACTATCTTGGTTTTTACTTATTCGCTCGATAAGTTATTTGGTAAACAATATACTTATTAGCCAAAAGTTAGAAAAGCATATTTGGTTTTCAACATTTTTAGGATTTATCCCTCAAGTCTGTTTGATCCCCCTCACATCCACAATCCATCATGTTGAACCAACATTTGATGTGGACCGTTCATTGTGCGGGCCCCACATTGGATGTGGGCCATTCATCATCAGGGGTTGACCTTTAATGTGCATCATCCATTATGTAAGGCCACCTTAGATGTTGGTCATCCATCATGTGGGGCCCACCTTTGATGGGGATCATCCATCATGTGGGCCCACCTCCAATGTAGACCGTCCATCATGCGAGCACGCCTTGGATATGGGCCACTCATCATTAGGACCCATCTTTGTTATGGATTGTCCATCATGTGGGGCCATGCGCCTTAATGTGCATCATCTATCATGTAATTGCCCATCACGTGGAGCCCACCTTTGATGTGGACTATCCATCATGTGGGCTCCACCTTCAATTGGGTTGCCTATCATGCGGGGCTCACCTTTGATGTGGGCCACTCATCATTAGGGGAGCTCACCTTTGATGTCGATTATCCATCATGTGGGCCCTACCTTTGATGTCGATTGTCCATTGTACCTACCCATTTTGGATATCGGTTATTTATCATTTGGGGCCAACCTTTAATGTGGACCATCCATTATATGGGCCCATGTTAATAAGTGTGATCCATCATATGGGGCCCACCTTTGATGTGGATTGTCCATCGTGTAGGCTCCACCTTCAATGTGAGCATGTGGACAATCCATCATGTGGGGCCTCCTTTGATATATGGACCATGAGAGAGAGAAGTAGAAAAGTTAAAAGTTAAAAAGCAAAAATAAAAACCCTTATAGGGATGAGTAGATTTAAGCACATAAGTTAGTTTTATAATTATGTTTACCAAGCTAACTTAAGTTTTTTTTTTTTTTTAAAGTAACTTAATGACTTAACATAAGTTAAAAATAATTTATTTGGTGGTATAGATGCAAACGCCAAACAAGCCCCTAGGGAGCATTCGTATTATGAGTCACTTTAGATAAGCTATACTTTTGTCATCCGTGACTCATCTTATTTAGCAGATAAGTATGTTTGATAAATGTAACGCCCTGAAAATTGGAAGTCGTGTCACGCTCGACTCCCAAGTTCCCGAGTGTCACTTATAACCAATTTTTATTAATTTACGCTTAATCAGTCTTAAATATGTAGCCTAGAATTACTTGGAACATGAAGCACAATCACGACTAGTCTACTGAAATGAAAAGGGTAAATATATACAAGTCCAAAAGAATATAAGCGGGTCACACAAGGCGTTGTCCAACAAAAATATAAAAAATGTATGTCCAAAAGAATGGTGTGTTGAACCCATACTCAGAGATCCAGGTTCGCCCATGAACTATACGGCGAACCGTCCATCAACTAGAAATAGGACAACTCGTCCTCTACATCCAGACTCGTGACGTCATGCTCCTCGTACTCTGGTCACCTGCACCTACTGAAGAATCTGGTTGGTGTTTTAAAACACCATCCCAGAGTGAGAGTGAGTGATCAACTCAGTGGGTGCTATTAGTCTTAAGTTACAACAGGCTTCAATTAAATTATGGATTTAATGAAAGGCAATACATTCATAAGCATCTAACAAATCTTATTAATGCGTGTGCGTGATGGATTATATGATGTATGCCCTCGCCACAACACTCCCTCGAGCGACTCCATCTAACAATCGCATATGATCAACACTCCCTCAAAGCGACCTCGACTGCCAAGTCGCCAACCTAATTAGTGTGATGCGATGATAATGTTAGCCAAGTTCTTAGTCAAGTCCATTCATCCAGCAGGTTGGGAAATCTGATACACTCCACGTATCAATGCCCTGAACTGGTTGTGAGGTCAAGACCCCCCAACGTGTGAGGCCGAGACCCGTCGGGTTCCCCATCCCCGACTTCAAGCACATGGGGAGTACCGAGAGAAAGGGATAGCTCGCGGTCACTACGGGGAGGCGTGACACCCCAGCGTAGGCCGACAGCTCAGACACAGTGTCTCATTCCACCATGCCCGACTCACGAGGTGGTGGACCAATTTTAATGTGATTATCAATGGGTTACCCCAGTAGTGAGGTGTTTTAGGTTCCATACATAGGTGAGCAAACAGGGTAACAAACAAGGTTGGTCAGTAAATAGCTAGACCATACGAGTCAGGCAAGCACGTGGTAGACGACATCGGGTACAAGCGATCCATGTAGTCTAACTACTTCGCCCGCATGCCCTCGCCCAAATCCATGGATTTAGCTTTAGGATAGCCCTACCAATGGGACCACCTTCACTTCCAAATCTATGGATTTAGCTTTAGGATAGCCCTACCAGTGGGACCGCCTTCACTTCCTCATATTTCTGACCAACCCAAAGGTTTAAATGGTGATCCATAACATGCCAACTATCAATTTATCAACTACCATAGACAACATCATGTTCTCATTTTTCTCAACATACAATTCCAATTTCTCCTAGCAAGCAAGGCTAACAATATCATGAACAAGGTGTGTGTGTGGTGTGTGGATTGATGAGGAAGTTGAGCACTTCCTACATCCCTTAAAACAAAAAATGCACAATAATTAATGAATCATACATGTTATAGGGCACATCATATGAGGAATCAAGTAAGACATAAACATGTAGTCATCCATGGCAACCTAATCATGTGAGAAACACAATCAACATCATATAAGAACTAAACAAACATACAATTTCATGAAATCCCCAAATGAACATTCAATTCCTGGTTTTCTCTAGATCCTTCAAATGCATCATCTAAGTAAGCAAAATCATTAAGCTCATACTAAAATTGGTGCTAGGCCACCTAAGAACAATAGTCCGCACCTTCGGATTCGTTGGAGAGTTGGAAAACGACCTAGGAATGCAGATTTCGAGATCGATCGGACGGAATCCCTAAAGAAAACATTGGTAGGTTAGGTTTTCATGTAAAATCTCCCTAATCATAAGGGTTTCAACGAAAATGGGTGGTGGATCTTACCTGGATGATCAACGGAGTAAAAAGGACGGTCTTGAATGAGGGATTCTTCTTGGAGAAGATGTAGGGAGTTGTGGGGGTTTGTTTTCCTTGGGCCCCACCTTGATCTAGGGTTCACCTTGCTCAACTTCACTCTCTCTTTGTTCTCTCTTTACTCTCTTAGGGGTGGTAGTTATGAGGAAAGTTATGAGAGGGGTTTGTTGTTGGAGAATGGAGGAGGATATGAGGGGGATTTGTTGTTGAGGGAAAGGGATTTGTTGTTGGAGAATGGAGGAGGATATGAGGGAGAGGGATTTATTGTTGTTGGAGAAGGGTGGGAGATATGAGGGAGAGAGCTAGGGTTTATTTTCTAGACTTAGGCCCTTTGGCCTTAAGTTTCCTCAAATTCCCAAAATAATTCTCTAGGGCTCCATCTTGGCTTTGGGGCAGACCCAACACCCCCTGGCCACCAAACTTGGTGTGTAGGTGTCTCATAGCCCGAGGAGGGGTCATGCAAAGTTTAGGAACAAACGGATGAACGAGTACGGGGTTCGAGCACATGGTTCCGATCTTTAAATGGCCCTGAGGGGTCCATTTTGGTGATTGGGGTGGCTCTAGTGACCCCCTACCCATGAAACTTATAGGATAGGTGATCCATGGCCCGATAAAGGGCCATGCAAAATTTAGGAACGATCGGATATGGGGTTTGATCGTACGGATCCGATTTGCAATCAACGGTCACCTTGACATGATCGGGTCCCAGATTTGGTGGACGAGTGTAGAAAAATACATTAAACCTTCACCGTAAATTTGGAAGAAATCTGACGGCTGGAACGCATGGTATCTAGGTTTTATTTACAAGTGCCGGATTCCCATTCTAGCATTGGTGGGGTGTATTTGGCAAGTGCCAGATTCTAATTATGGGTGTCTGTTGGGTCCGTAGTCCTCGATGGATCACAAGCCCAATGAGATCTTCAGTTTCCTAAATTTTTAGATTTTTCTGACCCTCCTCGGTCGCTGGGTGGCCCACACGGGTTGTTGTTAAGTGTGAACAGGCCATCTGGCTTGGCGGCCTGCACTAGGTCCTATCATGACCCATCTGGTCTACTCAGTTGGGTTAATCCTAGATTAATTTTACTTGCGGTACCTTACCACGAGTAGTTTAAACGAATGGTCCTGTGACAAATCCTACGTGGACACCAGAGGACACTGTGCTGGTTAGACGGGACGTTACAATCACCCATGTATAAGCTAGCATTGAGTGTTAATGGTCAGTAAGTGATAATATAAGTTAATTACATAAAAAAAAATTAAGGATTTTTAAAAATCCAAAACAGTAAAAATCCGGGATGTTAAAATAAACAACGTATTTATCAACCAAATTGAAAGTAGAAAAGCATGCTTAGTTTTCAACATCAGAAGTATTTATCCCTCAAGTTTGTTTGGTCCCCCTCACATCCATCGATGTCCATCATGTGGGGCCAACCTTTGATGTGGACCATTCATTGTGTGGGCCCAACCATTGATGTGGGGCCTACCTTGGATGTGGGCCATTCATCATTAATTAGGGGTCGTCCTTTAATGTGCACCTTCTATTATGTAAGGCCTACCTTTGATGTAGTCATCCATCATGTGGGGCCCACCATCAATGTTATTGTCCATCATTTGGGGCCCACCTTCAATATTCACCACCCATCATTTGGAGCTTTGATGTGGTCCGTCCATCATGCGGATCCCACCTCCAATGTGAGTCGTCCATCATGCAGGGCCCACCTTGGATATGAGCCACTCATCATTAGGACCAACTTTGATGTGGATCGTCCATCATGTGGAGCCCACCTTGATGTGAATGTGGGGTCCACCATTATTAATTGCCCATCATGTGGAGCCCACCTTTGATGTGGACTATCCATCGTGTGGGCCCCACCTTCAATGTGGATTGCTAATCATGCTCGCATTGGATGTGGGTTATTCATCATTAGGGGCCAACCTTTGATGTGAACCGTCCATCATGTGGGGCCACCTCGATGTGGGTCATCCATCATGTGGGGCCTAACTTCAATATCCATTGCCCATCATGTGGAGCTCACCTTTGATGTGGACCATCCATCATGCGGGGCCTACCTTTGAAGTGAGGCGTCCATCATACCCACCCATTTTAGATGTGGGATATTTATCATTAGGGGTTGACCTTTGATGTTGAGCATCCATTATGTGGTCTCACATTAATATGGGTGATCCATCATGTGGGGCCCACCTCTAATGTGGACCGTCCATAGTGTGGGCCTCACCTTTGATATGGACAATTCATCATGTGTGCCCTCCTTTGATATGGACCGTGAAGTGAGAGAGCTAAAAAAAAGAACTTAAGTTACTTTTGCAATCATGTTTATAAAACAAAATGAACAAAATGAAAAAAAAAGAAAAAAAAAAGAAGAAGTAAATAACCTAGAATTTAAACAAAATGAAATAAAAAAAAAAAAAAAAAAAAAAGAAAAAAAAATGAAATAAAAAAAAAATGAAATAACCTAGAATCCGGACTCGGAACAAAATGAAATAAAAGATAAGGCTGCCAACAAGACTTACAATTATTCAATTGACACAACAGTAAACATTATGTTGTCAGCGAGGTTGCCTTTTGGAAAATAAAAAATAAAAAATGCTTGGTAGAGAGTGTGATACCAAAAAAATAATTACTCAAGACTAAAAAAATAACACAAGATAAAGGGGGACTATAACAAGATTAAACAAGAAACTATAACAATGTACAATAAGATACCACACACTGTAAGAGATGCTCTTAAAAGCTTTATTATAGACATCATTACCAACTCTCCATTCCTCTCTCATAACTTACTTTGCCTTTGAATGAGGAGGAGCTCACAATTTATAAACCTCATGGACGGATTTGAAATTCGAATTTGAAACAAAATAAAATTAAAGATATATAAGATTGCCAGTAAGGCTTACATTTATTCAACCAACACAATAATAAACACTATGTTGTCATGCGTTGTTGCCTTTTCGAAAAGAAAATGCCCGGTGGAGAGTGACTTCATGACTAATGTGGGAGGAGGTGACACCACCACTTTCATCATGTTTGAGTGAGTCTTCATTTGACTCATTTCTTGAATCGTCTTAACTCATTGGGCTACCAATTTCGACATAGGGCGACCTTGGTGATTCATCAACTTCAACTAATTAACCATGTAGTTCGAGGAAATCAGCAAGGCGATCAACAAATCCTTCATTCAATGGATGTAGGGGGGTTGCAAATGGGTTAGCTATGATTTCAGAGAGAATGAATGCCACTAAGTAACCATAAAGAGAGCACACTTCTTGCTTGAAAATTTGTCATGGTTGTGAATTGCTTTTGTAATGCCGAGCAAGATTATAAGGTTGTCAAGCTTGTATTTTTTACTGGTAATTATTGGGGAACAGTTCCCATTATTAGTCCAGATGAAATCGTTGGCTATATGGAACGTGATGAGCATGTATATGGAGAAATGATAATCCAAGAGATTTTTTCACTATTCGAGGGTATGAAACTATCATAGGCATTTGAACACATTCCTTTGATAACAAGCATGGGATAATTCAACTTGATTTGTAGAAAATAGGTAGCAAGATGTGGTGCATAAAAAACAAAGGCAACGGTGTATGCCTCAAATATGTACCAAAGTAGACAGAGGGTTTCTTTTAGAAAATTATAAAAGTTTCTAATGGAAATTTGGGTAAGAAAATGATAATCTTAATGGGAGTAGTTTTTTAAAAGATGAATTTCAAGAAATTGTTTAAATTTATGAGAGCTTCTTTTTTATAAAGAGAAGGTTGTAGTGGGGACATGAAATTTTAAACATGATATGCGAGATTCTAGGCTTTATATCATACTATTTCAAAACAATCACACAAAATTCCACATCCCACATAAAATCAAGCACTCAATCAAGGAGAATTTATGCGGGTCCAAGCCTACACATGCTAGGCCTGGATCAATTAAAGTTATAGACAAAACAATGCTTTAATGAGAGTAAATTCATCCACACATGCACAAAAATATTTCCCCAACCCAAGGGATTTACAAGTTTCAATTTGGGGAACCCTAGGGTCGAAGAAAAGAGCATAAAAATTGAGATTTAAGACAATTTAGGGTTAGAAAAATCAAGTAAGAGAGGAGTGAAAGAGAGGAGAGAATGAACCTAAAACCAGCCCGCACGTGTGGACAACAGGTCAGGCCTCACGCACGTATACTAAGGGTTGTCCGCACGTGTGTGGGGCCCATGAACCTAAAAAATCCCAACTTGGTCTGGTCGGCCAGGGCTGGGCCACACAACCACCAAGTTCAGCTCGATCCGAGTTCCAGTCCGAGCATGGTGCTCCGCCGAAGTTTCGGCCCTCTTGTAAGGCCAGATTCTGGAAATCTGTTGTAGGGACTGATTATATGTAAAATACCAATAGATTTGAAGGTCGATTAGCTGTAGGAAAAGGTGAATATGGATGGTAGGAGATGGGGGCGAATCGGGATGAGTGTGGCTTCGCACCACAGTAGTAGCCCTTCGAAGAAGGGAGGGCTTCGTACTCAATTAGGTTTTCACAACTCAGAAAGGAGCAGGAAAACATAATTTTTTTTACAATCATCAATGAGAAAAAAGACTACAAGGAGTGCCTATTTATAATAAAATCTTATACCCCAAAACTCGCGTCATGTGCACAACCTATTACTTAGAGATGAAGTAACCACAAATAACAACTAATCAAAGAAATCTAAACCCTCAATGATGTTCCTAATAACAATAATAACCAAAACTCAAAGTACTAGATCATTTTAAAATAGTGGGCCACGATCATGAGAATCCATGACGTGATTCGCATGATGATCGGGTCCACTCCAATGAACCAAAGCGCAATCCTCTAACTAGGAGGTCCTCCCTAGACGTCGTCATCGATCCAGATCGATGGTGGGAACCTCCTCCTCCTTGCGTACGTGTGTAGGGAGCGTGCGTGCGCGCATAATGTCCCTATTAACTCTCTCCGGCTGCCAAGATTTCGCCACTGGTGTAATAAAAGTCTTGAACCATTCTAAGATATCATGATCAAGTCTCTAAAGCTCCTCCTCAATGAGTCATATACTGTCTAAAGTTGGGCATGACTTCCACTTAATCAAAAACTTTTAAAATCTGTCGTACGATGTCAATACTATCTACAGGATATCATCTATCTCCTCTCTAGGTGTGGGAAGGGTAGGTATGGGAGGTAGAAGCTGGGAAGAAGGGTCGGAAAGAGGCCATGGATTAAGAGACAGGTCTGGGGAATCAGGATGGTTGGAGGAAAAGCCGGACAATGTATCAGTGGTTCCCTAGAAAGTAACTAGATCTCCACATTGAATGTGGAACTAATTCGCATGGAAGGTGGATGATATATCACATACGCATTGAGACCGTTTTGTTTTATAATTTTGAATGGTCCAGCGTTACACGCCTGTAATTTACGAATGACTCCCTGAGGGTACCGCTCGGGTCTGATGCGGACCATCACAGAGTCTTCTACATTGAATTCCTTGAAACGTTTATGTTGGTCTGCAGAAATTTTGTAACGTTCATTACTAGTATCGATCTTTTGTCTAGTTTTTTAATGTAATGAATGAATGTGATGTGCAAAGGACTCTACAGACTCTGATGGCCTATAAGACAGGGATATAGGGACAAGATCAATAGGCTTCCTAGATTTATACATCCCAAACTGAATGGGAACAACATCACACCAAAATGTGTCTTTATATGATCTAAACTGAATAGGAACAAAATAACGGTGCGAGATTGGAATGAAGTTTTATCAACCCAAGACACTCTATAGGGTTGAGTATGGGCATCAAGTTTTAAGCCCAGACGGCTCACAGTACCAGTTGATTCCACATTGGCACAACTATCGCTATCCACGATCATCTCGCAACTCTTATCACCACATTTTGTGTTAGTATCGAAACTCGTGTTGCGACGCCAATCGTCAGTATTCTTTGCTTGTGCAAAGGTGCAATGCATAACCGCAAGGGTCGCGGATTCTTGCGCTCCCTCTTCCTCATCACTAGGGGCTTCTGCTGGCTCATATTCTTCCTCCTCACCATTACTTTATACAGACACTACTTCTACTTGCCTCTCAATAAGGAACACCTTGGCGCCCTCTTTCATGCCACACTGGTGGGCAAGTGACTAAACCCTTGACACCTAAAACGCTTAGTCATCTCGCTTCTGCGTGAGCCAGATCCAACAACTTCTTTACCCTTATCATCCTTGGGCCTAGACTGGGAGCTACTGAAATGTTTATACTGATATCCAGTGCCAGGTTTATCCCCATAAGGGTTGGCCTTAGCGACAGAATCATGAGCCTTAAACCGCCTTCCCACAGATGCTTTGAGGTATTGCTCGACCTCCAACACTACTTGATACATTTGTTCAAGAGTGTCTATGTCCTTGGCGAGCAGTTCTCTCATAATGTCATAATGGAGGCCCATCTTAAATCAAGCAAGGTTAAGTACGAGGTCCTCATCAACTTCACAATGGGTCAAGTACTCTTCAAACTTTTCAATGTATTCAGCAACACTCATGGAACCTTGTCAAAGAGACTGTCATTCCTCAACCAACCTCAAGTGGTAAGAAAAAGGGAGGTATTTTTTCTTAAGAGTTTCTTTCATTTCTCCTCAATGGACTATTGGGAGCTTCCTCGCCCTTTCTTTCCTTCGCTCTACCATAGCCCAAAACCTCTTTACTTGGCCCACAAGCTTCATCTTGGTGAATCAGACTCAATGAGCATCCGATATGTCATACCACTCAAAATAGTAGTCCATATCCGCCAACCAATCTATAAAAGCTTTAAGGTCCAAGTGATCATCAAACGTGAGAGCATCTACTCTAACTCCCTTGAGGAGTTATGCATCGGGGTCATAGTGGTCTTTATGTCCCTCACGGGGTAGGTACACGGGTGCGCGCCCATAACCGACTCTTGGCCACCTCCATTCTTTAGTCTATCCTCCTGACCACCTGCCTGAGATTGGACATCTTCCCCAATTGTGTGGTTTACCCGGGCGGAGGTTTCTAATTGGGTAACATGCACATTAATCTGTTCAAGGCGACGGTCAATACGTTGTTCCAAGCGCTTACCCAAAGACTTAAACCGTCGGGTTAGGTTGTCCATTGATTCTTGCAATTGCTTCATGTTTAGCGTAGGGTGCAAACCAAAACCGTGACCAGTATGTGTGGGCATATAACTACTCCCCAACTTAAAGACTCTCTAACACAACTATATGCATCTAAATGAGACTAAATGATCCTACAAGACTCTATTATCAGAATTAATGTAAACTAAACGTGAATAGACCAAACCCTAAACATGCAATGCATTCCCCTATAAGAACCCTAAGCTTTGATACCAAATTTGATGTAGGATATAAAATTTTAAACATGATCTGTAAGATTTCAGGCTTTAGATCATACTAGTTCAAAACAATATCACAAAATTCCACATCCCACATAAAGTCAAGCACTTAATCAAGGGGAATTTATGCGGGTCCAGGCTTATACATACTGAGGTTGGATTAATTAAAGTTATAGACCAAACAATACTCAAATGAGAGTAAGTTCATCCACACACACAAAAAATATTTCCCCAACCCAAGGGATTCACAGATTTTAATTCGGGGAATCCTAGAGTCGAAGAAAAGGGCATAAAAATTGAGATTTAAGACAGTATAGGGTTAGGGTTAGGAAAATCAAGTAAGAGAGGAGTAAAAAAGAGGAGAGAATGAACTTAAAGCCAGCCCGCACGTGTGGACAGCAGGTCAGGCCTAACGCACGTGCGCTGATGGCTCTCCGCATGTGTGTGGAGCCCACGAACCCAAAAAACCCCAACTTGGGTCTGGTCGGCCAGGGTTGGGCCACACAACCACCAAGTTTCAACTAGATCCGAGTTCTGGTCCGCGCGTGGTGCTCCACCGAAGTTTTAGCTCTCTTGCAAGGCCATATTTTGAAAATCTGATATAGGGAAGGATTTGCTGCAAAAGACCAATGGATATGAAGGTTGGATAGCTATAGGAAAAGGTGAATGTGAATGGTAGGAGATGGGGCCTGGGGGTGAATCGGGATGGGTGTGGCTTCTCACCACGGTAGTAACCCTTCGAAGAAGGGAGGGCTTCACACCCAATTAAGTTTTCACAACTCAGAAAGGAGCATGAAAATGCAAAAATTTTATTCCAATCATTAATGAGAAAAAAAAATACTACAAGAGGTGCCTATTTATAATAAAATCTTATACCCTAAAACTCGCATCATATATGCAACATATTACTTAGAGACGAAGTAACCACAAATAACAACTAATCAAAACAATCTAAACTGTCAATGATGTTCCTAATAACAATAATAACCAAAACTCAAAGTACTATATCATTTTAGAATAGTGGGCCACGATCATGAGAACCCATGGTGAGATTCACATGATGATTGGATCCACTCCAAGGAACCAAAACGCAGTCCTCTAACTACGAGGCCCTCCCTGGACGTCATCATCGATCCAGATCGATGGTGGGGCCCTCCTCTTCCTTGCGTATGTGCGTGGGGGGGGGGGGTGTGTGTGCGCGTGATGTCCCCATCAGGTTGGCTATGGATTCAATAATTTCTGAAGGTAAGGCAATTATGGATTCTATTAGGTTAATGTCAAGGATAAAAGGAGCCAAACTTCTAGATAAATGGTATGAGGTTATTTGGACAAGAAGTCTACAGAGTTATTTCTTTTACCTTTGATTTTTACAATACTGAAGTCCCATTAAGAGAACCATTTTGCCCATCAAAGGAGATGAGCACTGGGCAGGGTTTTTTACTTAAATTATAATATCCTTAGGAAGGAAGAACTATCATTTCCAATATGAAATTTGTGCCCAATAAGGTGGAATTGGAATTTTGAAATTTCATTTTTGACAGCTAGTATCTCTTTGAAAGTAGAGAGATGGTGTTGTTTTGAAAGTTTGAAGGTTTCACTATTGAATCCATAGATTTTTCTTTTTCTAGAGTTGTCTTCAAAAAAGGAAATTTGCTCTAAAAAATGATTACTTACATCAGTTTACAATCTGTTTGATTTGGAATCTGTGGAGGAGGCAATGTGGTAGCAAACTACTTGAGTTTCTTGACTCATTGGTATGGAGTTCACACCATGGGGGGGGGGGGGGAAGTCAAAGGGGGGGGGGGGGGGGGGGGGAAGTCTTTTTTCAACTAAAATGAGAGGAGGCTCTTGTATTCAGAGATATAGGGGACGAAGTCAAAGTTGTAATTGACAATACCGACAAATTTTTATATTTATTTATGACTTTGAAGAACATCGAGAAATTGATAAAGGTGGACAAAAATGTAGGTTGTGAGCGATAAGAGCCATTGGAGAGACATTCTTAAAAAGTAAATCTCACTTTTACCAATTATCATCTTTCTTTCTAAGAGCATAATTTCATATTCTTTAACAATGATGTATAACTGGTGCAATAATTGGGAATGGTGTTCTTCTAGTGGTGAGAGGTGAAGAATGCCATATATATAGACCAAGGCATTTGACAGGATGGGCTGAAGATACGAATCATAACCTTTTGGAAGACGAATGATGTATTCTTCATGTCAAATATAAGGATTGTCCATTGATAATGTGCATTTGAGACCGTGAACGTTGTCATGTGTCTATCATCAGGTTGAATACTGAGCTACTAGAACCCTAATTTCAAATCAAACTTAGAGAAAATATGAGTATAAAATATATGTTGGAACAAGGATGATAGTTGTGGGAGAGAAAATTTGTCATTTAAAAGAAAACTATTCAGTGGCTGGTAATTAATAACCGGTCCAGGTTTTCCACAAACTTGTTTAGAGTGATTGTTTACATAAAATGCTTCACGTGCCACTAGGAAAGTGGTTGGTTCTATTACCTTCTTCAAGAAAGGCATAAGTTCTTATTTAATTTGCTTGAGGTGTTCAAGATTCATGCACTGGTGGCCGACCCTTGTGGGATTAACTTCCAAATTCATCTTAAAGGACAATTGGATATAAAAGTCTAGATTTTTCCATAAAGGACTCGGATTCTTAAGGAGTAATTAGGAATGAAAATCTACACAACATTCATTGATGAGAAGTTCATGTGTCTAGTCAATAGTTTGTACAACATATAGATTAAGAATATGTGACCAGCTAGGGGAACAATATTTGTAAATAAGACATTTGCGTGTTCATTTGGGATGATTAATTTGGTGTAAGATATCAAAACCAATAATAAGGTCTTTTCCAGAGAGGAGATCCAAGGACTTTATAAGTAATGGTGTGTCAAGCCTAAAAATTCAAAACCTAAGTATGATGACCCTGATCCTGAGTTATACGGTGTGAACTAATATACATGCATTCACACATTAAATTCTCATTCAAGTTATCATACATTCAAACTAAATTATAAATTAAATTATCCAACTATAAATTTTTAAAACTTTGAAGTAAACTTTACAAATCTAAAATCCTACTAATCGCTACTTTTATTTCTTATTCCAACTCTCCGCTAAAAGTTTATTAGAAGCTTTAATGAAATGTGAAGGAAATAACTACCATCAAGTTCTTATTAGAAATAACCATCCAAATATTCTTCTTTCTTTACTTATTCACCCTGTATACCTGTAAAATTTATTAACTAGGTGAGCTAGAAGGCCAGTGAGATCATATCCACCCCAAGTTTGATACAAGCTCGAGAATGGTAAATAGAGTATAATAGAACATATAATAAGATAAATTTTCAAGATGTTGAAACATACACAATGGAGGCATATAACAAGATGCAATGCCATAATGCAGTTTCATATAATAAGCATGGTGTCATGATGCATGACTCATCTAATGCATCCAATGCAAGTCATCCTGAAAATGATCCTCCAAGGAACACTTTCTCGGTAATCTCATCAAACAATCATCATTGCTATAAAGGCCAGTGAAACCCACTTTCGATAATCCACCAAACAATCATCTTTGTCATAAATGCTAAGGGAACCCCCCCTCGATAATCCTACCAAACAATATGTTTAAATTCAATGTATTATATGATTAGGCAAGCAATTCAATAATAAAGCACACTATGATTTAAACACAATTCAAGCATCCTCAAACATACAAGTTAAAGCATTCACAATCATGATGCACATGGACACAAAAATCAACAATGCAATGCTGGGTACACATGAAGGAAATACATTCATGAATTAAAAAACTGCACCAGGTGCAGGTGCAAGATAAATACAAGAAAATATAACATCACAAATCAAGATTCAAAGAATATAACAAAAACAGATTCATTAACTAACTGCAAAAAAAAAAAAAAAAACCTTAGAGGTTGAAGGATACAAAGTCGAGGGAAAAGCCTTCAAATAAAAAAGAGAAGAAAATAGCTATTCCCAATCTAAAAACGTATACTTCAAAGTGAAGATAGCTAGACTTGAGGCCAAAAGGGCTAAACCTGAATCAATAAAGGTCTAATACAAGACTTGATGAATCATTTTAAAGTTTGAAGGAGATGCCCTACCTAGGATCATTATTTATATAATAAAGGAAGAAAATTTAATAAGAAGAAAATGAATGTACGGCAAAGAAATTGAAAGAAGGTAAAACCAAACCAATGAGAGGACACTCACCTCTTGTTATAGTCTACCGAAACCTCACTTGAAATGTCTTGAACTCTAGTTCAGATCAACTCATTAAGTCGACTCGACCTTGACTCATTTCATGTCGACCTTATCTTAATCCTTGGGATTTACCGCCTTTCTAGCAACAACTTCTAGTTTCTACTTGATATATGCTGAGTTTCTAACAAAACACTTTATGTAATGAACGGCTCAGATCACTTAGGGAGCTAGCCTCTCACATGAATCGTGTGGGGAGGTTGTGGCAACATGAATCATTTTCAAATCGAGTTTTCGCGCGTACTCACCCGTTTCGGGTGTTTGAATTTGAATGCACACAAGTATACTATACATCCAGTTTTGATTCCCACATGAGAACACTAGCAATTGGGTTTTGATGATCTCACTTCATCGCCCTTAGGAGCCTAGTCCATCACAGGGTTTGGATTGATCGATGATGGTTTCTATCCATTACTTTACATTGATTGTTTCCTACGATATTTAACGGTTGGATCGGCCTTGAATTACGATCCAAGGGTCTATAATAGGTTTATTATGATTGGTTGGTCCAAACTCGAATTGGACAATTAGATATCTTCACCTAGTGACGATGAGTCACTACAATGGTTGACTCAATAATCATTTGGAATATTATGTATACGAGGGCCCGAAGTTCATTAGTACATGTAAATGAGTGCAAGCTTATACATTCGTGCAAACAAATTTATTTACAATATTACATGTGTAAAGTGCATTTGTGTATTTACTCGTGCGCGATTTTTTTTGTTATTATATGGTGAGGTATGGAAAAATGCTGATATAGTTCCTTTTACTAATCTTATAGTTATCGATGTGGAATATCTATCAATCTATTGTTCTGAAGGACTGCGAAAAGGGTTTCCAATGTTCCTAGGAAATGTTTTTTGAATTGATGATGGATGGTAGTAGATGCTCTTGTATCAAATAGGCCAGTAACTAGCATTGGATCAGCTTTAGGTTGGAGGCGAATCTAGACTTGAGCTATAGGTATTGGCTGGGATAAAGAGAACATTATTTATAGTTTCTAAGATATGTTAAAAATGCAATTAATTTCAAACCTTTGGGACTGCTCATCTAAATATTCATCAGAGCTATCTTCCTTATCTATATAATGGATAGCGAGGACAAAATTAGGATGATAATCATCATCGAGCGAAAATGCATACTTAATGTTGTCGAAGTTTGTTCGAGGCAAGGCCGATGCTTGCTAGAGCAAAGAGATATTCTTCTTGTGGTTACGTTTTTGACATTGCTTGGCAATGTGACCTTTGTTTTTTTTCCCACGCAGATAGAAACTGTTTGTGGGATTGTTCATGAATTCTTTCTTCCTACGAAATATTCATTTATTTTATTTCATTGAGGATTGATTTTTAGATTGGTTCTGGGCAAGGGGACCTTTTTCTCAAGAGAACAAGTACAGTTTTTGCGATGTTTGCACTCAATGTTAATATATGGTTCGTGCAGACTGTACCTAATGAATTTATAGTTGTTCAATGTGCCTAATGAATTTATGCTAGTTACAGAGTTTTTTAATAGTTGAGAGACTCATTTGATGAATTAAGCCTAAAGAGACTTGTGAGAGTTGGAGATCTTTGAGGGAGATAAGCTTCTGGATTTCATCTCCTGACGGTTCATGGAGAAAGTTGAGATATGTTTGCTTGAGGTTTACATAATCTATTCCATTAATGATGTAAAATCATCTTGACATATTCGCATAGTGCTTTTGAAAGTCTTTTTTTTTTTCCCTCGAAGGAGCAAAAATTCATACAAAGAAACCTGTCTTTAAGGATCTCTTGATATGAATCAAATGTTCCGACAAATTCATCATACATAGAGCTAGGTTGGTAATTGGAGCGCTCCGATAGTCTCCCGAACTATTTCACTATTATCTAAGTCGATCATCAATTGCAAAAAGGTGCTTACCCTAGATAATATTCCCCTCGCTAAATGACAAGATAAAATAATGAACATTTATTCTTGGTGTGTTGGAGAATTAATGCACACTACAAATAGTATTATTGCAAGAACAATTCAGAAATGTGTCAACATATTCAATGGTTGGGCCCACACGAACAATCCATATCAAAAGTTAGCTCCACATGGATGTGAGGGGGACCAAACATAGTCAAAGGAACACCCAGATCCATAGCTCGACTGGCAGACTGAGTGGAGATACATCACTTCCACACTTGAGGTCTTGGTATCGATCCCTAGTGGGGGTGGCTAACATGGAGTTTGTGTACTGACATGGGTGTGTACTAATAAGCTAACCCAAAAAAAAAAGTCAAAGGATAAATATTTGTGATGTTGGAAACCAAACACGGTTTTTACATTTTGATTAATAAATATATTTATCAAAGGATAAATAGAAACTAGATAAGTTATTTGTGGCATAAGTAGATTAAGGCAAGTTAATATCCAAACACCATCTTAATGTTATGTGGAAGGGAGGTCTGATGCATTTTTTACATAGTATAAGTAGAGCCCAAGAACCCCTATTGTCTGAAACAACCATTGGAGGGAGCCCCAACACTAAAAGCTAGTTGGGCCCACAACAATATCTGCATAACATCATCTCGTCCATCCATTTTGCTAGCTCAAGTCATGATTTCAGCCCAAAAATGAGAAAGAGTATATCAAATCACAAGGAAGAAGAGGGATTATTCGGTCACAATTGAACTTATTGGGGCCTATTGTCGTGCTGACTGTTGAGGGCCTTGCACAAAACCTTAGGATCTAGCCTCCCGAAACAAACCAGAATTATGGAATAATAATGTAATGAACTAAATCAAAACATAAACCACACCACACCAAGAATTTTTACGTGGAAAACCCTCAAGGAGGTAAAAACCCCGGGACCTTGTCCAGACCAACAATCCACTATAAAGCAGAATGTTACAACCGATCACAAGCACAGACCGCTTGGATCAAACCTTCTTCACTCACGTAGGAGTGGATAAACAAAAGAGAACAAGAGAAAAATGGAGAGATCTCACCAATCACAAAGACGTAGAAGCGCTGAGACATGGACTGCGAAGTATATCACCTTTACGAGCAGAATCTCCCTTCCACTAGCTTCCTCTCTCTCTTTCTCTCTCTCTTTCTCACCTTTTGATAGCCTTAAGTCCTCCTAGAAAATTTTTAGAAAACTTAGAATGCCCTGAAATATACCCCAATCCCGCATACACCCCTTTATATAAGAATAGAAAGAGGTAGAATCCAAATAAGAAACAAAATTCGCAAAATCTGCGTTTTCGCAATCGCATTTGCGGAACTCTTCGATGATATCGAAGGTCTCTTGATAACAGTTTCGATATCATCTGAAGGTCTCTCAATGATATCGAGACGGGACAAAAACTGTCCAGCGACCAGGGGTGAAAATTCCAACAATTATCGATGTCATCGAGCCACTCTCGATGACAGCCTCGATATCATCTGAAAGTCTCTCGATGATATCGACAGGATCAAAAATTGTCCAGCAACCAGCAGTGAAAAATCCTGCAATTATCGATGATATCAAAACTTGTTCGATTTCATCGATCCCAATAATGAGGATAAAAAATCTCTACCAAATCTCCCCCTTTTCGACTCAGGAGGAGTTCACCTTCTTCAAGCCAGCCTAGTTTCTACAAACCTCAAACTTGCCCTTAAGCAAAGCCTTGTTCATCGTATTTGACTCATTATCGTCCGTGTGGACCTTCTCAAGTTGTAACACCTTCTGTTCCAAAATATCCCTGATCTAGTGATACCGATCCTCTATGTGCTTCGACTTGGAGTGCTAACTTGAATTCTTGCTCAAGTGTATAACACTTTGACTATCACAATAGACCACGTGCAGCTCCTGCTTCAGGTTAAGTTCCTGTAGGAACCTCTTCATCCAAAGCATCTCTTTATATGCCTTTGTGACTGCAATGTACTTAGCCTCTGTCGTCGACAATGTTACGATCTTCTGTAGCTTGCTCTGCCAAGAAACCACCCCCCTATAAACGTGAATATAAACCCCGATGTAGAGATCATGGAGTCTATGTCACCTGCCATATATGCATCTGTGTAGCCCTCTAACACAGATTTTCTGTCACCATAGCATAGGCTCAACCTGAATGAGCCTCTTAGATACCGCAGTATCCACTTAACCACTGCCCAATGTTCTTTGCCAGGATTGACAAGATACCGACTGACAACACCAACCGCATATGCTATGTCTGGGCGTGTACACACCATAGTATACATCAAACTTCCTACAGCTGACGGGTAGGGTATCTTCTGCATCTCTTCCACCTCTGTCTTCGTCTTGGGATACTGTCTGCCGCTCAATCTGAAGTGACCATCCAGTGGAGTACTGACCGGCTTCGTTGTATTCATATTGAATCGCTCTAGGACTTTCTCAATATACCGCTCTTATGACAGCCAAAGCTTCCTGTTGCTTCTATCACGGGTTATCTCCATTCCTAGGATCTGTCTAGCCGGGCCCAAGTCTTTCATCGCAAAAGACTTACCCAACTCCTGTTTCAACCTGTCGATCTTCTTGATGTCTTTTCCCATGATGAGCATGTCATTAGCATATAAGAGCAGGACGAAGAAATCACCATCTGAGAACTTGCGTGTAACCACACAGTAGTCCGACTTCGTTCTGTCATATTCATGCTTCAACATAAACGAGTCGAACTTCTTGTACCATTGCCGTGAAGCTTGTTTCAGCCCATACAAGCTCTTCCTCAGCCTACATACCATATGCTCCTTGCCATTGACTTCGAACCCTTCTGGTTGGTGCATGTAGATCTCTTCTTCCAGGTCACCATGGAGAAAGGTAATTTTAACATCTAACTGCTCTATCTTCAGATCTATACTAGCTGTCAACCCAAGCAACACCCGTGTGGATGTCATCTTCTCCACTGGTGAGAATATCTCCTCAAAGTCTATACCTTTCCTCTGACCAAACCCTTTCACCACAAGTCAGGCCTTGAACCTCGTCTGTGAATTCTTCTGCTCAACCTTCTTTCTGAACACCCACTTGTTGCTCAAAGCTTTCTTGTCCTTAGGCAATTTCACCATATCATAAGTGTGGTTCTTATGCAAGGATTCCATCTCCTCTTGTATAACTTTCAACCACTCCTCCTTATGCTCGTCGGTCAGGGCCTCATAATAATCTTTTGGCTCTCCCCCATCAATCAGCGTAATGTACTCATGTGGCGAGTACCTCTTGGACGGTTGTCTGTCCCTAGATGACTTCTTCACCTATGGCTCAACAGGTGGATCATGTGGGGGCTGCTCCCCTGGTCCATCTTCTGAAGGAACCCCTTGTCCTCTGCACCTTGTTATACTCCCTCGTCATCAGGCACCACGGGAGGAATAACCGGATCCATGTCCTCTAGCTCACCTAAACTAAGTTGGTTCTTCTCTAGCTTACCAATGTCTTCTATATACTGATCTTCAAAGAAAACCACATCTCTACTCCTGACGAGCTTCCTCTCGGTCGAATCCCACAATCTGTAACCGAACTTTTCATCACCGTACCCCAAGAACACACACTGCCTGATCTTTATATTGAGCTTGGACCTCTCGTCCTTTGGTACTTGAACGGATGCCCTGCATCCAAACACCCTGAGATGACTGTACGATGGATCCTGTCCAGTCCACACCTTCTCAGGTACTTCTCCATTCAATGGGGCTGATAGAGACCTGTTTATCAAATACACTGTCGTGTGCATTGCTTCTCCCCAGAACGTCTTGGGCAATTTCGCATGGGATAACATGCATCTGATTTTCTCAATAATGGTGCGATTCATTCGCTCAGCTACACCATTATGCTGGAGGGTCTTGGGAACCGTCTGTTCATGCCGTATACCCAGGGACTTGCAGTACTCATGAAAGTCGCTAATGTATTCACCACCATTGTCAGTGCGGATGCACTTCAGTGATCTACATGTCTCTCTCTCGACCATAGCATGAAACAATTTAAACACACCAAAGACCTCGTCCTTTGATTTCAAAGCATAAACTCAAACCCTCCTAGATGCATCATCTATAAAAGTAACAAAATACAATGCCCCAACCAAGGTTTTTGTCCTCATGGGACCACAAACATCAGAATAAACCAAATCTAATGCATTCACTTTATTAACATGAGAAGCAGATTTAATAAACGAAACTCTATGTTGTTTCCCTGATAAACAATCAAGACAGGTTTTGAGAGGTGTACCTGTCATGTCTGGAAGGAGCCGCTTCCTTGCTAGTAGCTGAAGCCCTTTTTCACTCATGTGGCCTAGCCACCTGTGCCACATGTCAATAGCTGAATCTTCCGCTGCGTTCAACCCACCCTTGCACAAACTGACACTTGCCTTGTATAGGGTACAACACTTCTTTCCTCTGGCCACGATCAACGAACCCATGATGAGCTTCCATCGCCCACCAGCAAACCGACTGTCATAGCCATCATCATCCAACCTTCCCGTCGACATCAAGTTGAGGTGAAGGTCTGGGATATGTCTCACATTCCTGAGAACCAATGTAAAGCCCACATCGGTCTTCACACAAATATCACCGACTCCCATGATTTTTGATACGCCAGAATTTCTCATCTTTACAGTCCCATAGTCACCTGACTTGTAGCTTGTGAAGAAGTCCGTGCGTAAAGTCGCATGAAAAGAAGCTCCCGAGTCTATCACCCAGTCGATGTCCTGATTCGTAGCCGTGAGACATATATCGTGATCTGCTGAAAGAATAACTACAACGTCACCATTTGAAGCGACCGCAGTGGAATCTGATTCATCTTCCTTCCCTTTTCCTTTCTTGTCGTTCTTCTTACCACGACATTCATGCTTATAGTGACCTTTCTTGTCACAATTCCAGCAATCAACATGCTTTCTGTTACTCGACTTGCCTTTTGATTTATCTCGGGCCTTCCCGCCCTTCCTGTTCTTTCCTCTCCCCCGTTCCTGTGTTACAAGGGCATTTTGCTGAGTAGACCCTTGCGACTTCCTCTTTGTCTCTTCATTGAAGAGACAGCTAGTTACTTGTTCCATGGATATCTTTCCGTCTGGCGCGGAGTTACGTAGAGACACAACCAATGTCTCCCAACTGTCAGGCAATGAACTAAGTAAAAGTAACGCCTGCAATTCATCATCCAAGACCATCTTCATAGAGGAGAGTTGGTTCACTATATTGCTGACCTCATTCATGTGCTCGGCCACAGAACCACCATATTTGAACTTGAGATTCACAAGTCGTCTTATCAGAAAGATCTTATTACCGGCTGTCTTCCTCTCATACAGCCCTTGTAATTTCAGCCATAGGGTAGCGGCTGAGGTTTCTGTAGACACATGGTGGAATACAAAATCATCCAACCATTGACTAATAAACCCCACCGCCTTTCGGTCCATCTTCTTCCAATCATCATCAGTCATATCCTTGGATTTTGCTGATATGCCTAAAATTGGAGAATACAGGTCCTTGTAATAAAGCAAGTCCTCCATCTTAGCCTTCCATATGGTCCAGTTAAAACCATTGAGGTTGATCATCCTTGATGAGCCACCTTCCATAATTCAAAACCGATCCTACCCGTTCAATGAACTTAGCTCTGATACCATTTTGTTGGGGGCCTTGCACAAAAACTTAGGATCTAGCCTCTTAAAACAAACCAGAATTATGGAATAATAATGCAATGAACTAAATCAAAACATAAACCACACCACACCAGGGATTTTTACCTGGAAAACCCTTAAAGAGGTAAAAACCACGGGACCTCGTCCAGATCAACAATCCACTATAAAGCAGAACGTTACAACCGATCACAAGCACACACCGCTTGGATCAAACCTTCCTCACTCACGCAGGAATGGATAAACAAAAGAGAACAAGAGAAAAACGGAGAGATCTCATCAATCACGAGGACGTAGAAGCGCTGAGACATAGACTGCAAAGTAGATCACCTCTACGAGCAGAATCTCCCTTCCACAAGCTTCCTCTCTCTCTCTCTCTCACTCACCTTTTGATAGCCCTAAGCCCTCCTAGAAAATCTTTAGGAAACTTAGAATGCCCTGGAATACACCCCAATCCCGCATACACTCCTTTATATAAGAATAAAAAGAGGTAGAATTCAAATAAGAAACAAAATCTGCAAAATCTGTGTTTCCGCAATCGCATATGCGGAACTCGTCGATGATATCGAAGGTCTCTCGATAACAGTTTCGATATCATCTGAAGGTCTCTCGATGATATTGAGACGGGACAAAACTGTCCAGCGACCAAAGATGGAAATTCTAACAATTATCGATATCATTGAGCCACTCTCGATGACAGCCTTGATATCATCTGAAAGTCTCTCGATGATATCGACAGGACCAAAAACTGTCCAGCAACTAGCAGTGAAAAATCCTACAATTATCGATGATATCGAAACCTGTTCGATTTCATCGATCCCAACAATGAGGAGAAAAAATCCCCATCACTGACATCCTTGTTTTCCCTTGTAGGGTAGGAGAGCCATGAGTTGCCGCCGTCCTCACTCAAGACTGTATGGCCGTGGGGCTACCTTGGATGTATGTATTTTATATCCATCCGTTTTGAAAGATTATTCTACGACATTAGCTAAAAAATGGAGCAAATCGAAATCTAAGGTGGACCATATTATAAGGAAACAAGGGTGATTTAATGTCTTACCATTAAAAAATTTATAGATCCCCTTAATATTTCCATAATATTTATATGCCATCCAACCTTTGATAATGTTAAAAAATGTGGGTTAAGGAAAAACAAATATCAGCCTGTTCCAAAACTTTTGTGAACCACAAAAAGTTTTTAGTGGTCGATCACCACTGTGGTATGGTCTACATTAGATTTGGATATGCTTCAGTTTTGGGACTGTGCACTTAAATATCTGGAAAAACGGATGGACGGCATGGATGTAGAATACATACATCAAGGTGGGCCCCACACTAAGGGTCGCACCGTCTTTGGCAAGGCTGGGGCCGCACCTAAACCGCTTCCCCCACTTGAGTTTTGGACGTGCCTTACTTTGAGGCTCACCTCCAAAGGCCAGCTAGGGAAACTGTTGAGGGAGTGGATTTCACTTATACATCGCCCACAGAGTTTTGGTACACCAGCTCCCCTGAGAGCTGAGCTGCTGTCCAAAATCCGGAAACGGATTGGCTACTGCCCCCTGCCCCCGGGCTAATGGCTGATGGTCGGTACTCTGTGGGCCCCACTATGATGTATGTGTTTCATCCATGTCGTTCATCTATTTTTCTAGATCATTTTATATTGGGACCAAAACTGGGGAAAATTACAATCTCAAGTGCACATTACAGGAAATAGTGTTGAATGAACTTGACCATTAAAAACTTTTTCAGGGGCCATAAAAGTTTTGGATCAAGCTGATCTTTGTTTTTTCCCTTCATCTGGGTTTGTATGACCTAATTAACAGATTGAATGTCAAATAAACAGTACAATGGGCCTTAGGAGTATTTTAATGGTGGATATCTAATCACCATTGTTTTCCTGTGGTGCGGTCCACCAGAGATTTATATTCCTATAAAATTTTGTATCTAGCCCTAAAATAATATTTAAAAATGGATGAACGAAATGGATGAACTACACACACTACACACATCATGGTGGGCCCACAGAGCACCTACCACCACGTGGCTGGTGGCTGGGGGAGCAGCCAATCCGTTACCCGGACCGACTCGGATTGCGTGGTCTGGAACACAACCCGCCTCAGTACTATGTACACGTGGCAAAACTCTGCGGGTCCGACCATAATTTATATTTGTTTTATCCACACGGTCCATTCATTTTTGCACCACAGAAACGGTGTGGATTGAACGCCTACCATTAAAGTTTGGGATCAAGCTGAAATTTGTTCTTCCATATCTGTCGCCTTATGAACAGGTTGGATGAAAGTAAACATCACGGTATGTCTACGAAGGTTTCAACGGTGAGGGTTATTATCCCCACTGCTTCCTGTTGTGTGGTCCACTCGAGCTTTGGATCTACCTCAATTTTGGGATCTTGCTCTAAAATGATATGGAAAACTGAATGGACGGCGTTGATAGAATACATACATCATGGTGAGGCTCACTTTGCCACGGCCCACTATACACAATACCAACGTCGGTGCTTCGTTATCCACCACGCAATCCGAGTCCCACACGTGCGATAAGAAACAAGAGATATTCAACCCAAAAAAAAAAGAGCTTCGCGCATGAGAGAAATTATTGAAGTGATTCGCGGAACAGGTGCATGCTTGGCACGCATGTAACGAAATCACGGACGTTCATAAGGTGAGGCCCAGGTAAACAAACCCGTCCCCAAATCAAACGAAAGCGGATTACCTGTTACCCTGGTAATGCCTTATTACCATGACCGTTTGGAGCCCACCATGATGAATGTGTTGTATATCCATGCTGTCCATCTATTTTAGCAGACTATTTTAGGATGTGACTCAAAAACTTAAGCAGATCCAAATCTCAGGTGGACCACAAAACTGAAATAACGGTGAATGACTGTTAAAAACTTTTTGTGGCCACAAAATTTTTGGATCATGGTGATACTTGTATCTTCCTTTCATCCGGATCTTCTTTACCTTATCAAAAGGTTGGATAGCAAACAAACATTATGGAAATGGTAGGGCGTTCATTCACCACTGTTTCCTGTGGTGTGGTCCATCTGATATTTGGATTTACTTAATTTTTGGGATTACGTCCTGAAATGGGTGGATAAAACGGATGGACGGAGTGGATGTACAACCCCACGGTAAGGGTAACACCTAATCCGCTCCCAAATGGAACTATTCCGATCATGAGGTGGGCCACACGTCTACGAGGAATATAGACAATTGCAGTAAGACGTCCAGATCAGCAACCATCATGTGGTTTCTGCTAATCTATTTCGACGGCCCCAGTACTGAACACTTTTGTCACGTTTCGCACGTGGCCCCGCTAAAAACCTACTCAACCTTTCGTCGCGCGAATCGCCGGATCATTTCCTGTCCTCAACGCATTTTCTCTGGCGCACAACTCCCTCGTTCTCCCAAATACCTGCAAACCCCCCTTTTTCTCTTCCTCTTTCCATCGAACCCCATTCCATTCAAAATCCAACGGATTTCCCGCCCTTTCTCGACCCTTTGGTGCAATCCCGACCGTTAATGCTCTCGGCCATCTGATGGGTTTTTCGAAATTCATCGAACAAAAGTAGAAAACAGACTTAAAAGGACCTTGATTCTTATATCCTCTCTCTCTCTGCATCTATCAAAATTTTCCTGTTCCTCCTCTTTCGATTCTCTTCATTTTTCAGCTGAATTTCTTCCAGAATGGGGAAAAATCAGGCATACAAAGCTATGCAGCGGGCGAGGTTGGGTTCGAGCTCTGGTGGGCCAGACGAGGTGGAAGATGGAATGGTTCGTACCCTTTCATACCACTACTCTTCTTGAGTTTCTCTCTGAATTTTTACTCGTTTGTTGGATTTATACAGAATAGTTCTGTCGTTGTTTATATCTGTTTAGAGAACCGATGGGATTGCGTTGGTTGATTATTTCAGAAACTCGTGATTGGGTTTTCTAGATTTGCATTTTTTTCAACACTGCAGAGATTTTATGTGATTTTGACTATCTGCGAAAATTCGTTGTTGGGTTTTTCTAGATTTGCATTTTTTCAACAGTGGAGATTTTATCTGATTTTGACTTTATTTATTATTTTATTTTTTTTGTAATTGTTTTTTTAATCACATGATTTACAGTTTGATTCAGATGCCAAAAGAAATTATTCTGGATACAAATTTGAATGCCAATTGGAAAAGATACCGAATGTGAAGTCTTGAATATGAAGAATGATTTGTTAAACTCGAATATTACTTAATTTATTTAGTGTTAGCTGGGCATGGTATGATGGTGCTACGAAGTTGGGAGCAGAGACCATTTCCTGACAACATGTAGAGGCAACTCCTGCAAAGACGTCATACCATATAATGATATATAATATATTTTAGTCTGTAAAACCGCGCATTGAATAGGAAAGCCCACTCGAGGAATTAGATAAATGGTAAAGAATGGCAAAAGATAAAAACAAAGAAGAAAGGATAAATTAAGGGTATTTTCCATTAGCCATGTTGCTATGTGCTCCTATACGTATGTCCAACATGATTATTGTTCTCTTTTTCACAACATGGCACTATAAAAATCGTTACCATGGTTCTGGTTAAATTCTGCCTATTACATTTTTTATTTTTATTTTGGTTATGAGATGGAAAAATGTGGTAGTTCTACCACTCGATTTATGGGATAGTTGCCAAGGTAGTTGGAAAGTACATGGGCGTGTACGCCATTTATCTTCTCTACTCATTCGATGTGCCGTAAATTTTTTCTGTTTAAATTAATACAACTAAGAGCTTTAGTTGTGTGGGAGGATCTCTCTCACAACCTCTTTTTCTTTTTCTTTTTTTCTCTCTTCGGACTTCTCCATTTTTCTTTTCTTCTTTATACTTTAACAGGGATTTAAACATTGTATCAGAGCAAGGTTTTGGTTAGCTCTACATCCTCTTCTCCTTCGGTCCTTCCCCTAATCCTTTCTTCCTCTTCCTTTCCCCTCCTTCCTCTCCTGCCACAAAAAATCCCTTCAAAGCTTTTCCAGTCTAGAGAGAGCACTTTTCGGGCACTTAAATAGGGATATGAAATATAATGGAAGGTTAGAAGGGGTTGCTTTGATGAGTGTAATTTTTCCGCCCGAGGACAAGTACCTTCTTTTCCACACCGATGGCTTCCTCTTGAACTATCCAAGCATCAGATCCTACAACAGTTTTTTTTTTTATCTTCCCTATACACGAGGAAGGCCCAAATAGGTAGAAGGGAGAGAACCCACTTTGCACCCAAACACACATGCCAAGGACTCCACCTCTTCCTTTACCAAACCAATCCCCAATTGTAGAGGACTAGAGGTTCACTGACAAACAGGATACTATTTTGAAGCAAAAGATGGCTTTCCAAAGGTTGTTGATCTAGGATACGTTGGTGTCACAAAATAAGATTCTATCATCCGCAAACTAGAGATGCAACATTTGGAAGTCACCTCCATCCATGCTAAAGCTGGAGAACAAACCTTTTCTCACACCCTTCAGCAACGTCCTGCGAAGTGCTTCTACCACAACAACAAAAAGGAAGGGAGAGATTGTGACTCCTTGCCTCGATCCTCTAGAGGGCTTGAAAAAGCCATGGGGAGATCCATTGATGATAATAGAGAATTTGGTGAACTTACACATTCTCCAATCCAACTTCTCCACTTCATTCCGCAACCCATGCGACGCAGCAAGTGATCTAAGAAATCCCAGTTCACATGCTCATAAGCTTTTTCTAAATCCAGTTTGCATACTATAAGAGTCCCTACTTTATGTCATGAATTGATGAGTTCGTTTGCGATTGACAAGCTATCCAAGATCTGTCTCCCTTCCACAAATGGCCCTTGCTCTTTAGATATGAGGCGGCCCAGCATAGATATGAATCTAGTGGCTAGGATTTTTGTAGTTGATTACAAGTTTTATATATTTATTTTATATGGATTTTATTATTATTATTATTATTTTTTAATTTTTACAATACATGGTTAGGCCCTTGTAAAATGAAAACTTATTATGTATAGTTGTTTTTTGTAATATTTTGATTCCTACATGTATAGACATGTGTCTTTTAATATTTATTGAAATTTCACTCAAAAATTCCACTTTCTTCCTAATGTTTCCATAATGTTTCCCTCAGGCAATGATATTTTTCCAATATCGACGATATGGATAAAAGTTTCCACATCCCCTGTTATCTATAAATGTAACAATATCGATCTCCCAACACTGATTAGGAGTGAGTTGGTTCAAGTTGAAGGTTCTGAAAGGGCAAGGGAAATGCCCAAAAGGACGTGGGTGGTGGTGGTAAGAAAAGACTTAAGGACCTATTATTTAACTAAGGATATAATCCTTGAAGGAGTGGAATTGCGGAATAAGATTCATGTAGCTGACCCCAATTAGTTGCAATAAGGCTTAGATGATGATGATGAAGTTGAAATTTGGAAATCGAGAAGAATTATTCATTTGTAGTAAATGTGGTGCGCTGCTTTTTGGTGTGTGGTGACTCCGTGATATGGTCTCCTCCTTGCCAGCTATTCCTTACGGATGAGGAGGTGGTGGAAATGGCTTCTTTGCTTAACCATATCAATTTATGCGACCTAGTCAATGGAGAAAAAGACAAGATGAGTTGGTAAACAAATAAATTTGGATGTTTCACTGTCTATTCCTAAGATTCTTCATTCTCAGGCGATGGATTTTAAAGCTACAAAACATGTTTGTTCCTATGGTGCTCCTCCTAAGATAGCAGCGTTCGCTTGGTTGGTTGAAAGGGGAAGGGTGCTAACTTTGGATAACCTCCAGAAATGGGGAATGGCTCATCCAAATATTTGTTTGATGTGTATGGCCAAGTTGGAGTCGATGGACTTAAGCTGGAGTTTCGTCACAGCTTTATGACCACGTTTCTTGACATCCTCCTTTTCCGGGGTGCTTTTGGGCGGTAGAGGCTTCAAGACAATCATTTTGCCTTCATACAAAAACGAACACGTATTTGAGTGACTGAATAGTGTTACATCCGTATCATACAACCAAGGCCTGCCCAAAATGATGTGGCCTATATCTATAAGCAAAACATCACACCACAATGTGTCTATATGGGAACCAAATTAGATGGGAATGAGATAACATTGAGAAACCAGAATCGAAGACGCTTCAACCCATAAGACTCGATAGGGCCAAGGGTGAGGAATGACTAGCATACCTAAGTGGTTGTCTGATACGGATGTAACACATTGATGCAACTGTCACTATTAGTGACCACATTGATGCAAGTCACTATTAGTGACCACCTTGCAGTTTTCGCCACCGCACTTGGTATAAGTGTGGAAAATTGAATTCATGCGCCAATCATCACTTTCTACAATCTGGGTTAAGGCACGTGGCTAACAATTGCAAGTGGCACAGTCTCAACTCATTCAATTTGATCCCTGGTTTGTGATTGGACATCTTCCCCAGCGTAAGGGTTCACCTGAAGGGATGCTTCAAGCTGATTGTTACGCGCATTGGTCACGGTCTATTGAGTCACGGTGGTCCTATTGTGCGCTTCAATGGCCGTCAGACAGTTGTTGATAGCATTCAGAGCCTCAGCAATTTGTTCTAGATTCATAGCGAGATGTAGGCCAAAACCACGTCCAGAACAAGCATACACAAGGTAACTCTTAGGAGAGATCCTAGGATAATTTTATGACAAAGACAAAACTAACCTAGAGATCAAATTAGATACACTAGAGACACTGAAAATTCAGCAAGTTGTTAACCTGAAATACTACCCTGAAAATTCGGCATAATAGCAATATGAGAGTATCAAGTTGAAAATTCAGCAAAAGTGTAATATGAAAACTACAAACTAAAAATTCAGCAAGGCGACAACCTAAGATTACTACGCTGAAAATTCAGCAATGGTAATGTGGAGAACACAAATTGAAGATTCATCAATTGGACATTCCAAACTAAGAACAAAATTCAGCAAGATGGACATACATTCTATATGTAATGTGTGTTCTAACAACCCTAGATGTAAATTCTATCCTAAATATGACTCTATCCTAAGAGCAACACAAAAATCCTTTACTAAACATATGTCTCTGATACCAAATTTGATGCAGGACACATGATTAATCATATCATGCAACATGGAGATTATGAAAGAGTCCATAAAGTAATTTAATTAACAAAATATGCTAACCCACCACGTAATTAAGAGTAAGTAATAGGAAATAGAATTTGATTTAACCTAAATCACATGCCCACATGCTAATAAATCACATAAATCAATTAAAATTAGGCACGATGGAAGGATAAAACTTCCAATTCAGTATAGGCACATTCCGCACTCAAGAGACTGACTTGTAAGTTCTATGATTAGGGTTAGAAATGGGAAAATTATGAAAATTGAAATATTAGGGTTCATGTGAATTGGGAAATTTGGAATTAGGGTTTTTTAGAATTTGAGGAAAAGATAAAATTATGAATAAATTGGGTCTATTGGTTAAGGGGATTGATGGATTTAGGTATTGGTAGAGGGGAATTAAGGTTTTGGATGAAGGGAAGTTAGGGAATTTGGGGTCCTCAATGGTTAATTTTGGTTGTGGTTGAAGTTGGATGATGAAAAGTTGAAGAAAAAGATAATTTGGATGGGAAGGGATGAAGAGAGATGAAGTTTTTTGAAAAATACCTCTTTTAGATAGAAATGACGAGAAAAGGAAGATGATTGATAGAATCCTCGCACCTCCAATGAATGGGGAATGGAATCACACCACACCCAAGCTCTAAATCACATGGAGTATTCTTCAAATCACATGAAGAAGAGAAAACACAAAGCTTTGTTTTTTTTTAATAATGGCATTAGGGCTTCATGCACCCCTCTCTCTTTTATAGTATCAGAAAAGACCTTTTACAAAAAGGCGCTCTCAGATAAGATTCTCAACATAAAGACACTTAATAAATTAAAAGTTGTTCCTTACTCCCTAATCTCAACACAAATATAAGCTATGCCAAAAATAACGAAGCATGTAAATAATCTAAACAACTGAACTATTTCGTGGTCCATGGGGGTCCACGATCAAGATGTCTGATAATGATGATCCAACGGTCCGATCATCGCGCCCACCCGATCCAACGGTCCGATGTGTCGATCAAGCTCCTATATGCAACCCACGTGCATCTTTCTAGTGTGGGGTCTTCAAAGATGCACGAACATGCACGTGGGGTCTTTAACATGGCTAGGAATGTGAATTGGGCCAAGTCTACCCCATGTAATGGTCGTTTAGCCATAAGGAGACTGGCTCAGCCCTCCTCTGGTATGGTGCTTGGATGTCCTCATTAGTATGTTTTCAAAGAATGTCACATCGGCAAATACATATCTCTTATCGGTTCAAGTTTCATAACATTTGTACCTGTTTTGTGATCTAGAGTAACCTAAGAAAACACATTTTGTGGCTTGCGGACTCAACTTGTCATTGGTATCATCGAGAAATTGAACAAAACATGTACATCCAAACACTTTAGGGGGTAAAGGAAATTATTTATTGTGAGGATGCAAAATTTCAAATGAAGATTTATGAGCCAATTTTCGAGATGGAATGCAATTAATTAAAAATACAACAGTAAGCAAGGCATCATCCCATAAACGTTTAGGAAGACTCATACCAAGTAATAAGGCATGGGTGACTTCAAGAAGATGGCGGTTCTTTTACTCAGCCACACCATTTTGTGGAAGGGTTCGTGGACACGAAGTGCGAGACAAAATACTATGGTCCTGCAAGAAAGATAGAAACCCATGCGATAGGTACTGGCCCCTATTGTCAGATTGTAGAACTTTGATAGGGCATTGAAATTGGGTAACCACCTCATTGTAAAATATTTTAAACATATCAAACACTTCATTTTTAGACTTTAGAAGATACACCCATGTCATTTGAGTACAATCATTAATAAAGGTAACAAAATATTGGGTCCTTACTCTTACTCCAGTGGTAGACTCGCAGGAGTTTCAACGCCTGGTTTAGGGTTCGTGTACCCATAGGTGGTGAAATCCCACCATGGAGTGAGTGTGTGGTGGTGTGGGTGCGTGCGTAAATTTTTATTTTTATTTTTTTTAAAGGTAACAAAATATTTATATATAAAAAGAGAGATAACAAGGGCAGGACCCCAAACATTAGAGTGGACTAGCTCAAACGATCTTGGTTTCTTTTTAGATGAAGTAGGAGGAAAAATAGTCTAGTGATGTTTGGAGAACCCACAAGTTTCATAGCATAAAGGTTTAGATATAGAAATTGAAGGAAATAAGAGCTTTAATCTAGACAAGGATGGTTGTCCTAAGCGACAATGTCACTTAGACACTGACTTCCTATATAAGGATAATGCACTTGTTCCTAACACAAAAGCATCATCTAGGAAGTAAATACTGTCAAGTTCATGGCCCCCACCAATCATCCGCTTCACTTGGAAGTCCCAAAACACACGGTGAGAGGAAAAGAATATTACTGAGCAATTTAAGGATTTCGTAAGAAAACTAACATATAATAGGATGAGGGGAAAACTAGGAATATGTAGAACAAATGACAAATGCAGGGAGGAAGAAAGCTCGATGGTACCAGTTCTAGATACAGGGGTTTGGTTCCCATCGCAATAGTAACAAAATGTGACTGATTAGAGGGAAGGTAAGAATTGAACAGGTGAGGCTTACCAGTCATGTGAGAGGTGGCTCCAGAGTTAATGACCAAGGATGAAGGAGAGGAGGACACATAATAAAGTTGGATCAACATCAGAAGGTGTACTACTAGCCAAAGATTCACTCGCCCAAGATGGACGACCCATAAGTTTCCAGCACCGATCAACAGAATAGTTTGTGCCTCCACAATGTGTTCAACTGCAAGATGCATCACGGCTGCGTCCACGACTCCACGTCCACTTCGGCCACAGTAACCACCACGATCGATAGCACGACCCCTGCCTTGAATGCTAAAACCAACATCATGCCCACGCCCAGATGCTCTAAATGCAGGGTTGAAAGAAGAATGGTCACCAACGGCTTATACAGAGTTATTAGATAATACAGAGGTTGATGTGGTTGAGGTTGCAACATGCTGGATCATAACATAAATCGCAGTCAAAGGAGGAAGAGGATCCATCACAATAATCTGCTCTCATACACCTTTATATTCAGAGTTAAGGCTGGAAAGAAATTGTATGCTACGGGTTTCTTCTCGTTGTTTACAAACAAGATCATAATCTTTCTTGCACTCGGACAAAAGTAGATGATAGAGATCTAACTCATCCCACATACCTCGAAGGGTTGAAAAGTACTCCTTTAGAGATCAGGAATCCTGTTGGAATGCTGATATGTAAAATCAACTTGAAAACTCTTGATAAATTCCTTGCTTATGAATACATGTCATGTAGGGTATCCCATATCTTTTTTGCAAAAGATAGAAACATAACGGAGTTATTGACAGATGGATCCATACTGTTAAATAACCAAGACATGACTTGGTAATTCTCCTTGGTCCAAGTTTTGTAATGCCCATCTATAGGTTTTGGGGCGTCATCTAATGTGTAGGTAAATCGATCACTTCCTCTCAAAAATAATTTCACAAACTGAGCCCATTGCAAATAATTATTACCATCCAACTTAATTGTTGTAATCAATAAGGGATGTGATTCCAAATCCCCCGCACCTGATCTGGAACATATTTTGTCATCCATATGCTCCACAGACACTAAACTAGAGCAACATGACACTTGAGAAGATGCTCAAGAGAGAAGGACGGTCACCCGACTAAACGGGACAGAGTTCCACACAACAAATGATCCAAACAAAGGGCTACGGGTCCAGGAAGGAGAGAAAACTCAAGATCCCGTAGGAAACTTCATAGAGAAGCTTTCACAGACATAACCCTGCCATAAAATGATAACGGAGCACCTCAGGAATACACCAAATCTTGTGGTGTATGTCCAGGGTCCCCGGGGGGCAAAAAACAGTGGAGCCGCACCACTATAAGGCCCGGAAAACACCAAAAAACACTTCCTCTGGTTAAAAAACTGCAATGGATGCCCTCATATGGTAAAACCAATCCTCCCTTGGAAGAAATCCCCAAAAAATCCTTACCGATTTGGAAGAAATCGCAGAAAAACTATGATTTGGGGTTTTTCTGCCGGACTCAAAGAACGGCCCAAACACGCCTCAAATCAGCCCCAACGATCCTGCAAAAATCACCATAATTCTTCTAAAATCATTCCTCATCAGATGTTCTTCCCGATGCAAGACTATATGTACCGTATGTCCACTTGCCGACATCAGTCGCAAGGTTGCTGACATCATCCGTATGGTTGCTGGCATCAGCAGGCTCCTACAGCTTTTCAATAAACTTAAAGTGTCACCTCTCAAAAAAAGCTTAAGTGTCGCTGGGCTTTGATACTAAGTAGAGTTGCTAAGATTTGAGGAAGAAGAAAGGAATGGGGGGGGTTGGTTAGAGAATTCATTCTTGTGTGTTAGGGCAACCAACCCCACACAATCTTTTATTATAATATCAGAGCTACCATAAGGTGCTCCACAGGAGCAACAAACACTGAATATGCACACATACAAAAAGACATATAAAAGAACAGACAAAAAGGCACATCATCCCTCTGACTCTCTATGGTTCCCAGCGCTAGTAACAGCCTGAATATGTGCTGATTGCTTTGGTCACTGTAGTAGACGCCCTAGTAATGCTTAGATATCTCATTTGCAGCAGAAATTAGCTATAGATTGCAAGGTCAATCACTCAAACACGGAGGCTAGTCATAAATGAGATAACTGCCATTTCAAAGTTTGTTGCTTGTATCTAATCTATTTTAATCAGGTACATGTGTCAAGCTCCAATATGGATCTAGGCAGCAGGATCAGTTGCACCTAAAACTTATGTCAGGACATGGGTATATATTTAAAATTTATTTACCATTAAAACGTTTTAAACTATTTTTTTCAAATAATAATACTTTTTACAACCATTTTTATTATAAAAGTTCGTGTTAGGCGGAGCCATATCTGTCATAGGTCCATGATCATATCCATGTTGCATCATATCCGAAAACCATAGCTTATGGTATTGCTAAAGGGGGAGGTCTGGAATCCCTTTGTAATGCAAAAATAGCCCCTTGGGTACAGTTTTGTATCTTTTACCATAAAATTGTTATTAAAAATAAAAAATAAAAAAATCCTCTTCTCTCTACTTTATTGCTTTCATGTCTATTTTTTACACAACAAAAACTGAATGCTTTACCAAGCGAAGTTAGGAAACGTTTGGAGTTCTCAATAACTTGGCAAACTGTATGCTTAATATGTAAATTTGACTTGCTTTGCGCTTAGGGTTGTCAATTGGTCAGGACCATGATGAGCACAATAAAGACTTTTAATAGGCTTGGCCTGACTAGACCTATGTAGCAAGTTCAACATCCAGGCCCGAAACAAAGCCCGGCCAAGCCTATTGATAGGCCTAGTATGCAGATGAGAGTCTGTTTCCTTTTCATGTTGTAAAATTATGCATTCCACTCTGTACAAAAGGGGTTGGATTTTCTCTCTGGTAGCATGTTCTATACAAATGCTCCATTTGTTTACTAATATCCCCACAGTTTTAGTGAGTTTCCTCAAACGCGCATTGTTTGTTACAAGCTTTTCTTGAGTAAATGAAGTTTAGTTGGATGATTTTGATCTAGCAGCAAAATTGTATATTAGATGATTTCTTTTCATGGACTTTTACTGACGAGGACAGTCACAGATGGATGGTTCTTTTCATTCACCAGAGTGGCATGCAGCTCGTTTGGCCAGCCTGAAAACTTCTCACACAATAACATGGGAAGAGTACAAAAAGAAACAGAAGGTAATGCATGCATTAGATTGAGCAAGCGCACTGGAAAAATTTTCCCATTTCTTTCCGAGCATTTGATGGCTGCATACATAATAATTCATTCCCTAGCCTCTCCATATGTCTTGGAAAACTGTTAATTCTTCAGACTCAAGGTTATATGCAAGTTCTTTCTGACAATTGATTACTTCAGCTCATGTTTCCACTATCCATTTTAATGACTTCCGAATTATGTGATTTGGTGCTTTTTTTATGTCTCTCTCTCTCTCTCTCTCTCTCTCTCTCTCTCCCTCTCTCTCTCTCTCTCTCTCAATGTCACTTTCGTTGGCAGTATATGTGCCTTAGTAAAGAGGCCAAATATTAAATGGTATGATCTTCCTGACCAGCACATTTTCAATGCATGGGGCATCAGAATGGAATCCAAAATGTCAAGAATATCAAGGGTTTGGATCACCATTTGTAGAAGCTCAAAATCCAAGCATGCTATAGAAACTGTTGAATGCCAAATATTAAATGGTACGATCTTCCAAACCAGCACATTTTCAATGCATGGGGCATCAGAGATGGAATCTAAAATGTCAAGAATATCAGGGGTTTGGATCACCATTTGTAGCTAGAAGCTCAAAATCCAAGTATGCTGTAGAAACTCTTGAGTCAGGCATTGTATTGAACCTCGTTCTAGCCACATTCTATCCATTGTTATTGTCCAAAATAAGCGAAATCTTGATTCTTGAATCCCATCTAAATAGGCATTTTAAACATGAGGTAAAAGTGTCCAGATGTCAAAACATCCAAGCACTGCAAAAACTGGAGCTTATGTAGCTGAGATTTTTAAATACGAGATTTCAGGGAAATCAGATTGTTTAAAAAATCTGGCTTTCCAAAATCATGAATTTGTAAAGCCCTAAGCAACTAGCAAACAAGGGAGGGAGGGCCCACGTCCCAAGAATGTGATCATAGCTTGATGTAGTCACATATCTTTTTTCTTATGTTGATGCAATGATCGTTCGAAATCTATAAATTCGACTATTTTATTGTGGGTCAGATTCTTCCATGTTTGCTTCATTGCTTGCTTATTCTGAATATTACTTTCATGACAGATTGCCTTGGTGTCTAATGGGTTTTGGCATTCTATATCATATTTATATGTTTAGGAAGATGAACTGAAAAAGGGCGAGATGGAAGCAGACAAGGATAAAATGATGAGAGAGTATAGGGCTCAATTAGATGCTGAGAGGGCAAGCAAGCTTGCCCTTGGGAGAAACCACTCGAGCAGCAAATCATCCAGTCACAAGAAAGGTGAAGAATATTGTGTTTTCTTCTCTTCTTGTTCGTGTCTCTAATAATTTGATCAGCTTCTTTTCTAACTATTGGACATTTGACTGCAGAAAGAAGGGAAAAGGATTTCAAGAAAAGGAGCAGCAAAAAGAGAAAGGTATGTTCTACCCTTAGCAGTGAAATGTTTCATACGTTAGTCTCATTGTAATTTTTCTGAACATGTATCCTTGTTGGGATGTGTGTGTGTGTGTTTGTTTTTTTTTTTTTTTTTTTTTTTTTGAGGAGGGGATGGATTAAAAGACTATCGGAATATGCATTCATGATTCTGGAATAAAGAGTACGAAAAGCGAAAACGCACATGAGCAAATACAATTCGTTGAGGTTTACCAACACACGCACACTCAGAAATGAGAAAGAATAACATTCACAATAAAATAAAAGAATGACTTGAACCCAAATGCAAACTGCGGCTTGATTCGTTGTGAGAGTCATGATCATTGATCATGATTTGAGAGTTTATTATTTCTCAAGAGGAAGTATATGCTTGTTTCTCTATCGCCTTTGGCGCTTTTCAATAAAATTTTCAATCTTTTAAAAAAGTATATGCCATAATATTTCAAGGTATCCCATATATGGTATGATTTTTCATGGTATCCCATATAACACTGCCAGATTGGTTGATTCTCCGTCATATGCTTATTCTAGTTTGTAGTTGCCCTCATCCCTAAATTTTGGATGGCTTGTGATTTACAAGACTTTCACCTTGTTAACCTCATGGGAAGTGCATAAAACAATTTGGCTTTTCGCTTTTTTTCATCCCAATTGAGGATGTGAAAGGCATTTTATTGAGCCTTTTGTTTTATGAGGAACAAGAATTCCTCGACAGGGTTGTGGCTAGTGAAGTCATACCATAAAGGTGAAATGAAACGGATGGCTGTAAAGATCTATCTTTAAAAAAAATATATGCCATAATATTTCAAGGTATCCCATATATGGTATGATTTTTCATGGTATCCCATATAACAGTGCCAGATTGGTTGGTTCTCCGTCATATGCTTATTCTAGTTTGTAGTTGCCCTCATCCCTAAATTTTGGATGGCTTGTGATTTACAAGACTTTCACCTTGTTTTTTTTTTTTTTTTTTTTTTTTGTTTCACCTTGTTAACCTCATGGGAGGTGCGTAAAACAATTTGGCTTTTCACTTTTTTTTTTCATCCAAATCGAGGATGTGATAGGCATTTTATTGAGCCTTTTGTTTTATGAGCAACGAGAATTCCTTGACAGGGTTGTGGCTAGTGAAGTCATGACATAAAGGTGAAATGAAACGGATGGCTGTAAAGATCTATCTTGAGAAGCATGTGACGGGGTTGATCTTGATGTTACTCATCTAGGCACTTCAAAGATGGTTTTTGGATTAACTAGAAATTTGTATGGTGGTGTGAGGCCAAAATGAAATTATTAATCTTAATTCTTTCTTCTTCTTTTCTAAAATGTTTCTCATAGAATTAGAGCTGGGTGGCTGAAGTGGAGATGTGCCTTTGAAGTTTTATGTGATCACCTCATATCAATGAATTCAAAGCAGAAATTTAGGCATTCAATGAACATGTTCATACGATGACTGTAGCAGAAATAGGGATGTTGAGATGTATGAATGACAAGACAAGGAAGGATAGAAGTTGGAATGAATGCATTCGAGAGTACTTAGGATTAGCACCAATGGGCAATAGGTAACAAGACGAGGGAAAGTAGACTTTAGATGGTTTGACAATCTGCAATGGAGACCCAAGAACTACAATTGTCTAGAGTGAGTTGATTTAAGTTGAAGGATCTAAAATGACAAGAGGAAGGCCCAATAGGATGCGGGTGGAGTACGAAAAGACTCGAGGACCTAGTGATGCAGGACATGAAATTCAAATATGATGTGCAAGATTTCAGTCTTTAGATCACACTAGTTCAGAAACAATTACACAAAATTCCACATCCCACACAAAAGTTCAAACACTCGATCAAGGGAAATCTTATGCGGATCCAGGACTACACATGCTAGGGCCGGGGATCAATCAAAATTATAGACCAAACAAGAATTAAAGGGGGGTAAATTCATCCACCCATGCACATAAGTAATTCCCCAATCCAAGGGGTTCACAAATTTCAATTCGGGGAACCCTAAGATTGAAGAAAGGGCATAAAATTGGGGATTTGAGTAATTTAGGGTTAGGTTTAGGGATTTTGGGTGAAAGAGGAGTGAAAGAGAGGAGAAAGACGAACCAGAGAAGTACCGCACATGTGGACAACAGCAATGGCCCAGACGCACGTGTCTGGGGCCCGCTATTCAAAAAAAGGCCACCTTGGCCCTGGTCGGCCAGGGATGGACTCCAAAACCTCCAAAATCTAAGCTCGATCCGATGCACAGTTTGTGCGTGGTGCTCCGCCGAAGTTTCAGCCCTCCTGCAGGGCCAGATTCTGAAAATCTGCTGTAGAGAGAAAAACGCTTGCAAATATTAATAGATTTGCAGATGGAATGCTTGTAAGAGGAGAAATATGGATGGAAGAGGGTGGGGGCAAATCGGGATAGGTGTGGCTTTACACCTAGTAGTCAGCTCTTCGAGGAAGGGAGGGTTTCACACTCAATTGAATCTCCACAACACAGAAATTTAGAGGAGCAGAAAAACGCAGCAATTTTATTAATCTTCCTTGAATAAAAAAGACTACAAGGGGTGCCTATTTATAATAAAACCCTATACCCCAAAACTCGCGCTATGTGCGCAACCTATTACTTGGTGACGAAGTAATAAAAAATAACAACTAATCAAAGCAATCTAAACCGTCCATGATACTCATAATAACAATAATAAGCAAAACCCAAAGTACTAAATTAATAGGAATAGTGGGCCACAATCATGAGAACCCATGGTGGGATTCACATGAATATCGGATCCATTCCAACGAACCAAAACGCAGCCCTCTAACTAGGAGGCCCTCCCTGAATGTCATCGATCCAGATCGATGGTGGGGCCCTCCTTGCGTACGTGCGTAGGGGGCGTTCATGTGCGCGAGATGTCCCCATCAATTCTCCCCGGCTGCGAAGGTTTCGCCACTGGCGAAACAAAACTCCTGAACCGCTCCAAGATATAAGGATCAAGTCTCTGAAGCTCCTCAGCGAGCCACATACTATCTGAAGTTGGGCGTGACTTCCACTTGACCAAGAACTTCTGAAACCTACTGTCCGACGTAGATATTATTTGATGATCCGGAATATCCTCTATCTTCTCTCTGGGTGTGGAAATGGTAGGTATGGGAGGTGGAGGTTGGGAAGATGGGTCGGGAGGGGCCATGGATTAAGGGAAAGGTTTAGGGAATCAGGATGGTTATGTGACAAGCTAGACAATGTATCAGTGGTCCCCTGAAATGCAGCTAGATCCTCCACATTGAATGTGGAACTAATTCCCATGGAAGGTGGAAGATCTACCACATACGCGTTGAGACCGTTTCGTTTTATAATTTTGAATGGTCCAGTGCTACGCGCGTGTAATTTACCAACGGCTCCCTGAGGGTATCACTCTGGCCTGATGCGGACCATCACAGAGTCCCTTACATTAAATTCCTTGAAACGTTTATGTTGGTCTGCAGAAAGTGAGTAATGTTCATTACTAGTCATGACCTTCTGCCCGATTTCTGGATGTCATGAATGAATGTGATGCGCAAAAGACTCTGCAGACTCTGACCGCCTATGGGACAATGACTAGGGGTGTACACGAACCGAGCTAGCTCGCTCGACTCGACTCGAAAAAGCTCAATTCGACTCGGTTCGAAGTTGAGTTCGAGCCGAGTCGAGCTGATTTTTTGAGCTCGAAAATGAGTTCGAGCAGGCCCCAGCTCAACTCGAATCAAATCCAGCTCGAATTATCGCAATCGGAACCAATCGTGTATCCAAACGCGCCTAGAACAAAATACTCTCGAATCATAGACGGCTGGAGCTTGGGAGTGGGTTTGGGATATGAGGATAGAGATTTGGGCTTGAAAGAAGAAGAACCTTTCTAATTGGGATTCCGCTTCTTCTGCGACTGCTTCTTTGGGGCCATTGTTGCTGTTGTGGAAGGTGGGACATTCTCTCTCCCGTGTCTCTGAATGAAGGCCACTGCCTTTTTGTAACGTGTGTTGATCGCTGCTCTCCGATATCAGTTTTGAACCATTTACATCGGACTCGGATTCGGTGGGGTCAGTACTGACCCCTCTAATACCGATGTATATGCACTTAATTAAAACCATTGCTTCATTAAAACAATGGGTTTTTGAAGTCGCAATTCAGGTGTTTGTGGAAATGCCTCAATGACGAACTTGGCTCGAACTCGGCCCGAGCTGTTGACCGAACCGAACCGAGCTGGCCGGTCAAGCTCGAGGACCGAGCCGAGTCGAGTTCGAGCTGAGGTCAGCCAGTGGCCGAGTCGAGTCAAGCTGAGGCCAGCTCGACTCGGTTTGACTCGATGTACACCCCTAACAGTGACATAGGGACAAGATCAATAGGTTTTCCAGGTTTATAACCAGTAACGACTTCAAAAAGGATGTAGACCTGTGGACCTATCAACAAAACTATTAAACGCAAACTCGGCTATAGGTAGTACGGTGTCCCACGTCCTGGTGTGTTGTATATCCCTCGTAGGGAGAAACTCATCCGGTAGATCATCAGGAAAGATATCACGAAACTCATCCATTATCGGAATGGCCTCAGTGGGTAACTCTACAATAGCATCTGGTGCACTCTCTCTAGCCACAAGGCTGTACACGTCGTACTACTCAAAAAGGTGGTCCATGTCTGTAAACCAATCTTGAAAAACTTTAGGGTCCAAATGGCCATCAAACGTGGGGGCATCTATTCTTAACTCCTTTTGAAAAGTTGCGCATCGGGGTCATAGTGGTCTTGATATACCTCACGGGGTGGGTGCACGGGCGCGCGCCCATAACCGATTCCTTGGCCACCTCCATTCCTTGGTCTATCTTCCTAACCACCTGCCTGAGATTGGGCATCTTCCCCAATGGTGAGGTTTGTCCTGGCGGAGGTCTCTAGTTGGGTAATGCTCACATCAAGCTGCTCAAAGTGTTGGTCCATACGTTGTTCCAAGCGCCTACCCAAAGACTCAAACTGCTGGGTCATCTTGTTCATTGACTCTTGCAATTGCTCCATGTTTAGTGTAGGGTGCAAGCCAAAACCACGACCCGTATGTGTGGGCATACAACTACTAACTCAATCTAAGGACCTTCTACTGCGACTATATGCGCCTAGATAGGACTAAATGCTCCTATAGGACTATATGGAGAAAACGACACAATACTACTCAATTTCCAGCAACCTATCTGTCCAAAAAATCTGTCAACAGAAATTCCAGCAAAGAGATGCAGATTTTCTGATAGCAGAAAATTCAGCAGCCTGTATCAGAAATTATGGACCTCTAAACAACTCTATATGATGTTACTTAATGCATAATGGACACAAATAAATTAAACCCTAAACATGCAATGCATTCCCCTATAAGAACCTTAAGCTCCAATACCAAATATGATGCAGGACATGAAATTCAAGTATGATGTGCAAGATTTCAATCTTTAGATCACACTAGTTTAGAAACAATTACACAAAATTCCACATCCCACACAAAAGTTCAAACATTTAATCAAGGGAAATCTTATGCGGATCCAGGACTACACATGCTAGGGCCGGATCAATTAAAATTATAGACCAAACAAGAATCAAAGAGGGGTAAATTCATCCACACATGCACATAAATAATTCCTCAATCCAAGGGGTTCACAGATTTCAATTCGGGGAACCCTAATGTTGAAGAAAGGGCATAAAATTGGGGATTTGCATAATTTAGGCTGAGGTTTAGGGATTTTGGGTAAAAGATGAGTGAAAGAGAGGATAAAGACGAACCAGAGAATTACCGCACGTGTGGACAGCAACAATGGCCCAAACGCACGCGCGTGTGATCTCGGCCGCACGTGTGTGGGGCCTACTATTCAGAAAAAGGCCACCTTGGCCCTGGTTGGCCAGGGATGGACTTCAAAACCCCCAAAATCTCAGCTCGATCTGATGCACGATTTGTGCGTGGTGCTTCGCCGAAGTTTCAGCCATCCTGCAGATATTCTGGAAATCTGTTGTAGAGAGAAAAACGCCTGCAAATATTGATGGATTTGCGGATGGAATGCTTGTAGGAGGAGAAATATGGATGGAAGAGGGTGGGGGCGAATCAGGATAGGTGTGGTTTCGCACCACGGTAGTCAGCCCTTCGAGGAAGGGAGGGTTTCACACCCAATTGAATCTCCACAACTCAGAAATTTGAGCAGAAAAACGCGACAATTTTATTAATCTTCCTTAAATAAAAAAGACTACATGGGGTGTCTATTTATAATAAAACCCTATACCCCAAAACTCGCGCCATGTGCGCAACCTATTATTTGGCGACGAAGTAATAAAAAATAACAACTAATCAAAGCAATCTAAGCCGTTCATGATACTCCTAATAACAATAATAAGCAAAATCCAAAGTACTAAATTAATCGGAATAGTGGGCCACGATCATGAGAACCCATGGTGGGATTCACATGACTATCGAGTCCACTCCAACGAACCAAAACGCAGCCCTCTAACTAGGAGGCCCTCCCCGGACGTTGTCATTGATCCAGATCGATGGTGGGGCCATCCTTGTGTACGTGCGTAGGGAGGCGTGCATGTGCTCGAGATGTCCCCATCACCTAGGGTTCAACTGAGGATATGTTCCATTATACAATTGAATAATATAACTGGGTTCAAGTAGCAACCCCAATTAGTTGGGATAAGGATTTGATAATGATGGTTATGATGATTTGTTTTTTTCAATTTAAATTGTTGCAAAAATTATTGGCATAGTATTCAGGAGGGAATTGGTATATGAACATCCGAAAGACATTGAAGTGGTTAGGAAGGCTTAATCTCATGCACCTTTATTTGTCGATGAAACAATGATTTCCAACATGGTAAACCAGGATAAGGGAATGGGGATCTAGGTTTCATGATCTATCAAAAGGGAAAAGATAACTAATGACTACGAAAATTGTTGGCCATCTCTCATCATTAATACTAGTCATATATGTTCAAAGAATCAACGTTACTGAAAAGGCTTTTTTATGAGATCAACATTGACGGTCTTTGGGAAATGATGGGATCTAGATGAAGTGCTTTGACCTTGAGGGCCTGTTTGGCCGGGCGGATTAAGAGGGATTAGGAGGGATGGGATGGTAAAATCCTGGGATATGCCAAACGAACCAAACAGACCCGATGAACTTGTCCCGGGATATAGCAAACCCGTGGATCTTAAACCAATCCACTGACATCACCATCATTACCTTAAAATTGATCCCATCCCTCCTAATCCCATTCAATCGTGCCTGGGCGTGTTTGGTTGGACGGATTAGAAGGGATTGGAAGGTAAAATCCCGGGATATGCCGGGCATGCCAAACAGACTCGGTGAACTTGTTCCGGGATATATATAGCAATCCCATGGATCTTAAACCAATCCATTGACACCACCACCCATCCCATCCCTCCTAATCCTGTGGGATCCGTCTGGCCAAACAAGCCCTGAGATACCATGGATTTCCTTTAAGGCTAGTAGGTTTGAGGGAGTGGGATTGTGACCGTTTTTTTTTTTTTTTTTGTTTTTTGGTATGTAGGAACAATGTTTGTTGTATCGTTATTGCCTAATGTATCGCACTTCAGGATATGGATGCATGACAGTTATCTCATGGGTTGTATCGTGTAGCGTATTACTATTTTTTAGAAACATAGGGAAACATTGAGAAATTGGTCGAATTTTTCAATGAAACTTTAAGGATTGTTAAAAAAGACATTAATGCACACTTATAAATCATAACATCACAAGAAACAAGTGCACATAATAGTTTTCTTTTGTATAGGGTCCTAATTTATGTGTTGTCTGACTGAATTGATGCAAGTATATTCAAAGTCAATTCATATAATTAAAAAAATGTGAGAAGACATGTATGGAAACACAAACAATACATTACAAGCAAAAGAAGTAGAAATTTTAAAATGTACTTGTGGATGATGTGTTTGGTTGTGGCTCAGACCCATATAGAGCTGCGCGGTGGCTCAAAATCATCATCTCCATCTTGACGGGGCTGGGCACAGTATTGTTGCTCCATAAATCAATAGTACTGCCCAGGTCATAGTAGTACTAGTGAAGATATTCTCTGACATAACATTAGTACTCATCCTCTCCGATTTGAACCGGTATGCTTGTCTGTGGGCACTGTGTAACTGTCCCAGTCTGTGGCTAAAATGGATCTGGGGTGGGTACATATGTAGCTCCTGAATATCCATATTGTGGATATCCTTGTTCGTCCGGGGAAGTGAACTCTTGACCGTAGTAAAAAAACGATGTGTTGTAACTGTTGGAGTCGCTCACTGCATATCCACTAGGTCCGTATTCATATCCATGCCATGGCACAAAACTCGAGCTATTCTCCTGTATCTGTGATCCATATCCATACTGTGGCACAAAACCCGAGCTACCCTCCTGTGTCTGTGTTCTAGAACTAGAGTCACACCGCTTCTCATGGACACCTGTATCCCTCATCTACTGTGCCAATATTTCCCTTCAAAAGCTGTTAACTTCTTGGTCTACTTCTTCTTCAGTGGCTTCTGACGCTCGTATGCCTTATTAACGACGAGGTGGAGCCATTGTTTTCTTGGACGAGAACCATGGTCAATGTCCTGAGTGGCATGATCAAATCCCTCTCCCAAGACCTATCACCCATATTGCTCTCTGTATCAGATAAGGTCTGGCCACCACACGTCCCTCGCGATAGTGATTGACATCATCTACCCTCCGGACTCGTCGTCAATGGGTCAAAAGCTTCGAGAGGAAATCTAGCCTTCTGTATATGAGCGCCAACATTAATCCCCTATGATGCTGCCTCCCCCACTATTTGCGGCTCTAGTCACCCATCTAAAATATTCAAGTCATCTGACTTAACCCACTCATAAAGTGGGTCTTTTACATCATCATTAGCATATACATGTTAACTAATCATCATCAAGTCTAGCAAATCTTGTGTTTTTCTTTTTTTTTTCATCCTTCCAAACATAACAGCCTCTCTCGTAGTTTCATGTTGTGGTAACAGTACAGTAGCTTCTGAAGTCTCTCATAACCCAATCTGTTGCTTTTGTTTATGTGAATGAGAGAGAAGGTCAGTTTCTTTCGTAGGGTGAGGAGGGACATCGTCTATACGAGCCCATGGACAACCAGTCACTACAAAGTCTTGCGGTCGCTCCCATACATAGCTTACCGTTCACTTACAAAATAGATCATTTTTCCCTTAGTTACACGTACTATTAAAATATGAAAACTATAAGTTGTAAGAGGTAACTAATGCAACAACTCATATGCCACCATCTTCATCCTTGCCGATCGCTAGGGGTGTACATCGAGTCGAACCGAGTCCAGCTGGCCCCAACTCGACTCGGCTCGGCCACTGGCTGACCTCAGCTCGAACTCGGCTCGGCTCACTCCTCGAGCCTGACTGGCCAGCTCGGCTCGACTCGGTCAGCAGCTCGGGCTGAGTTCGAGCCAAGATCGAGCCGAGTTCACCATTGAGGCATTTCCACAAACGCCTGGACTACACCTTCAAAATCTCTCGGTATGTGAAACAGAAGCAATGGTTTTACAGGTATTTTATCAAACACCTTCTAAGCAACATAAAAACCAAGAAAAAAAGGGTATTCGTTTCATGTACATACCTTCCTTGCCACCAGCCACACTTCATTGAGTCATTTTATCAAACGCTTGGTGAGCAACATCAATGGCAAAGTAACCGAGTCACTGAACTGGTTCAATCCGAGTTCGATTCGAGCTGGGCCCTGCTCGAACTCGACTCAAACTCATTTTCGAGCTTAAAAAATCAGCTCGACTCGGCTCGAACTCAGCCTCGAACCAAGTTGAATTGAGCTTTTTCGAGTCGAGTCGAGCGAGCTAACCGAGCTAGCTCGGTTTGTGTACACCCCTACCGATCGCACAGCATCGTACCCAATCATTCCAGCTCCATCGTGGAATTAAACAATTTGTTAATGACATTTAGCACTAAGTATGAGTACAAATGTTTTTATGAACTTAGAGAAGAGGTAAATGTTGAATATGTTTACCTCATTGCTAAAGTTGCTTTACCCAGACAGTCGGGGAATAGCTTGTTACATACCTCATGCAAAACCTTCAAGGTATAATCTTCAAAAAGTCTACGACTGTAGTGGTACTTGGGATTCAAGAAGTATGTTGAACCCAAAACGATGCAAATATTCACATATCAGTGCAAGAAAAGAGCCATACATGCTATGCAAAGTACTAAAATATTGAAGCATATATAAAATTAAATATAAATCATTCAAGTACTTACCAACCTGATGAAGTGGGTGCAAAAGGGTCCTTTCCCAACGATCATTGATTATTGCATGCACCCATTTATATGCATTGAGGGTTTTAGCCTTGATAGCTTCTTTTATTAACTGCATGGATGCAAACAAGGATCCCATCAACGGATGTATCATTATCCATTGTTCTTAGCATTACATGCATGTGTTTCAGAATTCTCACCACATTGTGCACGCGATCCCAGAAGGCATTGCTCAATACAAGCTCCTCAATCCTCCAAGCTACTCTCTTGCCTCTTATTCCAATCTACATACTTCCTAGAGCTGAAAAGCTTTCGCAGCCTCTGCCTGTGTTTTAAGAGGCTATTTAGGGTGATGTAATTTGTGGCGAACTATGTCGCCTCAGGCTGCACTATACCCGCACCACACCTCTCGCGTATCTTAGATAAAATCCAAGTGTGGTTGTAGATAAAATTTGTGATCAATTGTGCATCGGTAATCACAACCTTCACTGATGACCTATCCCCTATCACCTTCAACATTATATCTATGCAATGGGCTAAGCACGGGGTCCAATACAAATGGTATTTCTTCATTAACTCTTTCTTTGCCAGATGTGCTTCTATTGTCTATAACGAACTGTATATTCTTCCTCCCAACGCCTCACATAACATTGTGTATCGTCCCATAGATGTAATCTGAGTTTTTTTTTTTTGTAATATTATTGTTGGCATTATAGACTTTAACAACACCGTTCGTCCCCTATAATAGACCACAAATTTATGACTGACATCCTCGTCAATTGGGTCCACTCATCACAAATCACATTGCAACCATACATCTCCCACTATGGACGAAACTCCTCCACGTAACGTTGCATGTTATCGCACTCTTCCTCTAAATATTTGTTACTTATCTCACATTTTGTGGTGACACCATACCCTCACCCCCACGCTGCACTTCAGTGATCATATTCTTAAAGTGCAGGCTCGCCACTGCATTCATGGGGAAGTGATCATGAATGAAAATTTTTGCAATGAACATCTCCACTTTCTTCCTCACATCCACTTTACTAAACATTTCCTTCAATTTTTTCTGTGTTCCCTCGCCCCATATCCCTCTCTTCCTCCTACCCCCCTGCTCTGCTCCCCCTACTCCACTCCCGACACCAACCTCTTGCGTAGACCTCTCAAAAGTGGGCTTACTCACTTCCACCGCCTCTCTTGATCCCTCTCCCACTCATCCCATAAAGATTCCTCATAAGTGCGTCTAAGATAAGGATCCTCATCCAAATCTACTACATTCTCTCGATCGCGTGCTGATTGCCCTAATTTGTCCCTAATCTCCCTCTCTTGTGCAACACGATCATCTCTAATCTTCACACCTTTTTTCAACGCTTCCCTTATCTCCTTTCTGATAGTCGACAGACATGTTGGATAATCTATAACATTCCGATGCCCTACCGCTAAGTGTTCCTTCAAGTGGGTCACCCCTCCACTCTTTATTATGTGGCTACAAAATGTGCACTAAGACCCGAATCAATTTTCAGAAAGTGGGGTCTTGTACTTCCATTCGATGTCAAGTTGTCTCCCTTTCCTTCCCGACATGTTCTACCTGCAAAAGAACATTAATTAAACCATAATATTTGCACACGTAGTGTACTACATCCATAATTAACTGCCAATGAAACTGGAATTTATGAAAACAAATATTTTTTAACATTTCTTCGTTATTTTTAATTAAGATTCTTTTTTAAAAAATTATCGAAATTACCAGTAATGTGTGGATCAGGTTATATACATGTTTAATTTCATATTTGGACACCAAGGGCTTGTTTGGATCGTTGACTACCACAGTAATGTGGTGGAAAACTCACGTCATTACACTTTATCATTGATTGGATAGAGCCAACTGTCAAATCATAGTAATCCTTTGGAATCATTGGAGAGACTTGGATTGGTGGAGGTGTGTTGATTTGGCATAGTTCCATGGGCCCCACCATGATGTATGTGTTATATTCACACCATCCATCTTGCATGATCATTTTATGGAATGAGATAAAAAATGAGGCAGATCCAAAGCGGAAATGGACCACACCACAGAAAGTAGTGGGGATTGAACGCCTGCCATTGAAAACTTCTTGGGGTCTACCGAAGTGTTGGATCAAGCTGATATTTGTGTTTTCCCTTCATCCAGTTTTGTGTAACCTTATGAACAGGTCGGATGGCAAATAAATATCATGGTGGGCCCTAAGAAGGTTTTAACGGTAGGCGTCATTGTCCCCATTGCTTTATCCTTTGGATCTGCCTCATTTTTTGGGTCATACCCTAAAATGATGTTGCAAAATGGATGGACGGTGGGGATAAAACACATTTTGAAAAATTTCCATCCATGTTTATCTAACCATGGTACATACTTTACATGCATATCCATGGTCGAAAGTGGAGCTACAAGAGTGCATTGCGTACTACGAATATCCTGTTTTACTTCCAACTATGGTGGTAATGATAATCATCACCCATTTACAACACATTACAACTCTATTCGCTAATCCAAACTAGTCCTAAGATTACAATTTGCAACCGATTTGGGAAAAATTGGAAAATTTTCAAAATTTCTCCAATTTTCCGCAAATTGGCCCATCTTCCCCCAAATCCATAAATAAGAGCGTTTGTGATTGATTATTTCATCAAACACTCCTAAACACTATAAAATTAGGCTGAATTAACCACTAATCAGAGTATATTTTTGGAAAAAAAAATTAACATTTTTAATTTAAAAATTAATTTTTATTTCCAAAAAATCCCCAAATTGCCAAGAATGTGTAGATCTGGTTAAATAAATGTTTGATTTCATGTTTGGACACTAAGATCACGACTGATTTTGGAAAGTTTGGAGAAATTTCGAATTTTTCACAACTTGGCCCATCTTTCCCCAAATCTCAAAATTGAATCTCCAAATCCATTATTTTTCATGCAAAACATGAAGAATCATTAATTTTTTACTATTTAACACCAATTGCAACATATAGAAACAAAAATAAACGAATCAAAACTAAAAAATATACACCTTTTAGAATCTGGCCCCAAGAAGCTTTGAATCGCTATTTTAGAGAAATTTCGAAGATTTTCTTCCAACAAACTAGAGTGGACTGGTTGACATCACCTTACAATATAATACGAAGAAGTTTTTTCGCAAAGTAGGAAGACGATTTTCTGCAAATATATATATATATATATATATATATATATATATAGTTTTTGAGGAGGATTTTTCAGACAAACAATGTCAGGTTCCTCATATTGTTGTCAATATTGCACGTAGTATCGATAACTCGATTGATACATGAATATATGAAGGGAGGATTAAAGTATCTCACGATATCATGTGATATATTGTGAGATACAAGGAATTATGAATACTCCGGCTGGGTTTCGTATCGCCTAGCTGCGATAACCAATATATCGCGCGATATTGAAAACACTGCGTAGGAATGGATTCAGATTCTTCACCTCCTTGGAAACTTTAGGGGAAAGGTAAAACCTTGCTTTTGAAGATCATCCTTACGGGGGGCGGGCAGCATACGTATGTTGTGACATCCATATGCAGATACCCATTGTCCAAAGTATCAGCACTCAGTACTCACACTATTATGGCACCCTTGGATACATAAATTTCATGGGAAACATCAGGAAATATCGCATAATATATTATAGTATGAGGGAAACATTTAGGGTCTGGCTCCACAACTTATGGTAGACAAGACTATTTCAACATTGAGACCAGGGATCGAGTGCCCATGTGGTTTGTGAATTTTTTATTTTTTAAAGAGGGAACATTCGGAAAAGCTTTAGGAAAATGGTGGATTATTTTTTTTTCAACATAACTTTAGAGATGTTAAAAAAACACAGTATACACACTTGGAACTCAAAAAACATCCATATCGTTCAAATATCATGCAATACAAGAAATTAATATATTTTTTAGTGTGTATTTAAATTATTCTAATTAATTAAATATTTTTAAATAATAACTCCGTCAGTGTGAATTTTTGCTCTCTCATTGTTGTTCCCAAGCCCAGATAAAGGAGGATTGTGTCAAGATGGAAGCCCGCGTAAAACATTTGCCATATCCTTCTCATGAATCCTAACATGATGTTTCAAGCTTATGCTGGGTGTTCCCTGCAAGCAACACGTTGCTTCGACTCCCTGGTGTAATGAGAAATGAGCAAGGGTTGTCGGGCATTCCCTGCAAATGACGTGTTGCACCGGCACCCGGGCACAAGGAGAAACTAACAAGTTGGCTAGGGCATCCCCAAGAAATGATGTACCTAGTTGTGGTGAAAAGTAGGCGAGGGTTCCTGCTCCATTTTGGACTAGTGTAGGAAATAAGTTGCTTCAAGAGAATAGGATTTATCTTTGTCACATGAATTGTAGGAACTTTGATGGCTAAGAGTGTGGAGTTAGCGGATCAATGAAGAGGAGGGTTAACATGGCATGGCTTGCGAAAAAGAGATCAAGTTCAAAGGGGCAAAAGCCATGGGAAATGATGAATATAAACTTTGGTATATATGAAAAGGATAATTATATGTGGGTAGGGATTTGGTAGACAAATATGTAAAGGATAAAATTGTGGATGTTAAGAGAGTAAGCATAAGCTTTTATTAATACAACTAGTGTTGGAAAAGGAGATAATCAAATTTTCATTAGTGCATATGCACCACTAGTAGGACTAGATGAGAGATTTAAGAGGCAATTTTGGGAGGACATGGATGAATGGATACAAGGAATTCCTAAGGAGGAGAGAATATTTAGAGGGGACTTAACTGGTCATGTAGTAAAAGATGGTAGAGGATATGAATGGGTACATGGAGTATATGGTTTTGGAAATAACAACGAGATGGGGAATGTTGTCCTTGATTTTGCTATGGTATACAATATTGTAGTAGCAAACACATACTTATAAAAAAAGAGATGAACGTTTACTTACTTGGAAAAGTGGATTAATATGCTAGCCAAATAGACTTCTTTCTATTTAAGAAGATAAAATGATCAAATACGTCAAGATTACACGGTTATACTAGGAGAGATTGACCACACAACGTACCATTAGGTTATGGATGTTTACACCAAGAGATGAAAGAGAGCGAAATTCATAGGTGTCAAAGAACAAAGCGACGGAAATTTAATGGGGAGAAATGTGTTATTTAGGAATAACTTGATAAAAGAAGGAAAGTGGAATATTGAGGATGAAAATATGTTGTAGAATGTAACCAACGAGGTTTGGGCGAGCGGCCGTCAATTAGGTTTGTTCCCTACAGGTGTGGGTTCGACTCCCCTCCCAGGCATTTACCCGATACACATGGTTGTGGGTGATTGCGTGTATCCGCAAGGAATAGTCTCGCCTCAAAAGGGGCGGGGACACCCTGTATCTTAAATATATACATATATAAATATATATATATACATACATACATACATACATGCATACATATATATATATAGAGAGAGAGAGAGAGAGATGCTCACACACAACTAGTTGGACCATTCAAATTGGTCCAACTTGTTGTGCATTAAATGTAAAAAATTACTATTTTCATCAACATGTAATGCACCACATGTGAGGACACGTGACATTGAGTCTTACATAAGTATGATGGGAATGATGTGTCATAAATCTAGCATGTTCATAAAATAGGGCCCACTAATGAAATTTTATATACTAAAAATTAATAAATGATCATCACCACCAGAGCCACATGTATAAGTTGAATCTGGACTATTGGAATAGATTTCTAACAACTCACTTTTTCTTATAGATGATATAATACTATTTATCATAAAAAAGTAATATTTTATCATTCACATGCTTATAAGGGACCCTACCTAATTAACGGATTAGATTTTCGAGATATGTGGCGCATCATCCGAATATATCACATGTGTACATCTTCTTTAGTCATCTCATTTTCTTTGTAAATATTTCTCCTCTTCCTTTCTCTCTCTTCATTTAATGTTTTTTTTCTTGTTTAATGCTCTATCCCTTATACGTATGAAAACGAATCAAGTTAGTCCTTTGCCTAGAGAGGGCTATGCAGGACCCACCATGATCTTTGGATTTTATCCAAGCCGGTCATCCATTTTGTTATATTATTTTAAGGCACGAACCCAAACGAGGCAAATCTAAGGCATAAGTGGATCACCATGATGTATGGGCCTTATTCTCTTTTTTATTTATCCTCTAAAATCAAGCCGATGTTTGTGTTTCCTTTCATCCAGGTTTGTGAGACCTAATCAGCAAGTTGGATGGAAAATAAACATTGTAGTGGGCCTTATAAAGTTTTCAATGGTGAGCTATCATACAATACTATTTTTTATGGTGTCGTCCACTTGGAGTCTAGATCTGGTTCATTTTTAGGATCATGTCCCACTATGAAATGGAAAATTGGATGGACCACGTGGACAAAACACATGCATTATAATGGGCCACAGAGCACCTCTAGTGTGGTATTAATGGACACTGCCGAATCCGAGTCCCATTTTTTTAAGTTTCATGTCCAACGGTTTGGACTATATATCAAGGTCCAACCACTAGTAACTTCCAACCTTTTATGTTTATATGACATCTAAACCCTCTAATAGGTTGACCATCATAAGAATCACCTTTTTCCATAACTCCTTAATATCCAGTTGTATGGTCATTGGTTACCAATGTATACTTATTGTTTTATGTGGTGTGGACTACTTGATAGGTAAATACTAACAATCATTGTAATGAATGATCCTCATGTTGGGGCTAAACTGTCGAAAGGGTTGGATTTTATACGCACTTGATACTTTAAAATTTATCATACGCTTAACAGTAGATTATAGCCCAACTGATTAAACTAAACGACTATTTCTCTTGGAAACGTATCACTTTTACGGTAACTTAGGGATGTACTTACGGATTGCAGATGTACACTTAACTTTGATTTTTTATGGGATACATATTGATATGTATGTGTGATCTACTCCAATCATTACATGTATAATGTATGATCCCATGATGGTCCATGAGCTAAAAAAGAAAGCCGATCTGTGACTCAAGTGAACTATACCAAGGGAAATGATTTGGAGAGTTACGTCCACCCTTTTTTTATAGGGCCCACCATGATGATTATGTGAAATCCACTCCAACCATTAGATAACACATAAAACTTTAGTCTTGGCTCCAAAAAATCAGGCCCATATATGATTCAACTAGGCTATACCAAGGGAAATCGTTTGGAGGGTGAGCTTTCATTGTACACTATTTCCAATTGTGTGGTCCACCTAACCTACGGATGGGGATTATTTCTGGTATCTAGGTCTAACATGGTGTGACTCACCTAATGGTTGGAGTGGATTTCTCATTAATGCTATGGTGGGCCCACCCAGGCTAACAACTCGTTTACTCTTCAAAATAATTTTCTGTCATCATTATTTATTAGCATTAATTAACACTCAAATCAGCAACTAGTTGGACCGTCCAACTAGTTGTGTGTGAGCATTACTCATATATATATATATATATATATATATATATATATATGTTGCTGAATGTGATGGTTGAGTACTTTAAGAAGGTAGCAAAAGAAGTTTTAGGAGTATCTAAAGGGAAAAGCCACTCTTATAAGGAAACCTAGTGGTGGAATGATGATGTCCAGAATTACCAATTCCAATACATTGGGTCCATGAGAACAGAGAGATTGTGAAGGATGCCGCTCATAGAACTCAAGCTATGGATGAAGTGGAGATGTGCCTTTGGAGTTTTATGTGATCACTGTATACCAATCAAACTGAAGGGGGGATTTGAATAGGACTACTTTAAGACCAACCGTACTTTATGGGGTTGAGTGTTGGGTAGTCAACGAACAAATTGTTCATAGAATGAGTGTGGCTAAAATGAGAATATTGAAATGGATGAATGACAAAGATAGAACAAGAAATGAACACATTTGAGGGAACTAGGAGTAGCTCATGTATGTAATAAGATGAGGATTCTACGTAAATGGTTTTGCTATCGTTATTGGAGATGAAGAATTGCACTAGTTAGGAGTGAGTTGGTTAAAGTTATAGGTATAAAAGAGCAAGGAGTGCAAAAAAAGATACAATGCTACACAAGAGTACAAAATATACATATACACACACAAACAAAATTACATGTATTTCCATACTCACCAAGCTGAAGCATGGATATCGGTCATGCCCAGCTTGGAATACATACGAAGTAGATGATGATGATCAACATTGACAGTTGCTTCTCCCTCTCCAACACGACATGGCAGGATACAAGATCTTCGATTGTTGGCCATCTATAGAATGTAGCTTGAACTTCGTTCATTGAATCTTCCCTTCAAATATGAGGCCATAACCAAACTCGACAACTATCAAGTCACCAACCCATCATTCACATACAAAATCCTCTCACAAACATGTGCAAAAATATTTATGTTGAGTTGCAATATGAATGAGTTCTATACTAAAGTCCGTGTTAGTGTGGGTGGGCCTGCGCCTCATCCTTTTTGGAGGGATGGGCCCAGCCTCATACATGTTAGCCTCCTTCCCTGTAGACAAAAATATCCATGTTAGAGTTGCAATATGAATGAGTTTTTTACTAAAGTAAAGATACAACAAAGGAATCCAAGAATTTAATTTCATAACCCCTTAACCCTATTTTTAACTCCTTTAGTTCTCCACACACCTTTTCATGTTGTTCCTCAACTGCCTCAACTCCTTCACTTCTTTACACATCTTCTTCAACCTATGGTTTAACTTCTTCACCACGTGATTCATCTTTTGTAGGTGAGGAAAGACCTTATTGGTTACTATCACCATCATGTCCTCTAACAACTATTTAACATTGTTGGAGGTCCTTTGTCTTTTAATAGGATGGTCTCCATCAACCATCTCGTCCTCTCGTTCTACTTTACGCTTCTTCCTCATCTCCCCTCGTCCTTGTTTCCCTTGCCCCTCTTCTCCATCCCCACTGATTTTGGTTTCAATATGGGTGCATGGCAGGGATTGCTACCACTATCAACACCTTTAAAATAAAAAAATTTTAAAACAAAATTTTAAAATTAAATTTTTTTTTTTTTTTTTTTTTAAAGAGTTGCTAAGGTAAGAATATTGTGTGCATATTGAGATAAGGAATTATTTCAAAGAGAAATTCAACTTAGCGTAAAATTTTCCTCGACTCACCCATGTCGGTGTCTCATCCATGTCAGTGGGGGGGTGTACCCCCGCCTCATCCTTTTCGGTGGGGTGGGGCCCCTACCTCATCCATGTTAGCCTCCTTCCCTATAGACAAAAATATTCATGTTAGAGTTGCAATATGAATAAGTTCTATGCTAAAGTAAAGATACTAGACTTTGGAGGATGGTTGTGCTAGCGATCTGGTGGTTCGTTTGGAAAGAAAGGAATGGAAGATGCTTTAGAGATTCTTCCAACTCTGCTCGGGGGGTTTCTTCCAAGGCCAAGCGCAGATTGATTGAATGGGCCTCCATTGATGATAAGCTCAAAGATTGCGACCTATTGTTCTTGGGAATTTAGCTTTTGTCCTTGCTCTCTTCATTTACTTTTCTTTTTCTTCCCTTTTCCTGTTTTGCTGTTGTCTGCTCTCTCGGCAAGCTTGTTTGTTTTTTTCTCTGTTTTTCTTTTTTAGTCTTTAATGAAATTGCGTTATCTTTCAAAAAATATATATATATATACAACAGAGGAATCCAAGAATTTAATATCTTATTTAATTTCATAGCCCTCAACTCTATTTTTAACTCCTAAGTTCTTCGCACACCTTATCATATTGTTCCTTCAATTGCTTCAACTCCTTCACTTCTTTACACGCCTTCTTCAACCTATGGTTTGACTTCTTCACCACGTGATTCATCTTCTAATGGTGAGGGAAGACCTTATTGGTCACTGCCACCATCATGTCCTCTAACAACTATCTAACATTGTTGGACGTCCTTTGTCTTTAGGATGGTCTCTATCTCCACCAACTTACTCCGCCTCTCTTTCTACTTTACGTTTCTTCCTCATCTCCCCTCGCCCTTCTTCCCCTTGCCCTTCTTCTCCATCCCCATGGATTTTGGTTTTAACGAAGGTGCATGGCAGGGATTACTACCACTATCGACGCCGTACCAAAAAAAAAGAGCTACCAAGGTAAGAATATTGTATGCATATTGAGATAAGGAATTATTTCAAAGAGAAATTCAACTTACTTCAAATTTTCTGACGTCTTTAATGGCATCTGTCTGTTCTTGCACATCAGTGGGGATGAGCTTTCGGCCAATCTTGATCTGCAAAAGAGCGTACGTTCAGTGTTCGAAATATCAGTATTGTGTTACGTATCGCACCCTTGGGATACGGATACGTATAGGTTACGTGGGATATATCGGTTGTATCACGTAATGTATCGTTGTTGTTGGAAACGTGGGGAAACATTGGGAAAATGGTCGAATTTTTCAATGAAACTTCAGTGATTGTTAAAAAAATATCAATACACACTTACAAATCAAAACATTACAAAAAACAAGTGCACATAATAGGTTTTATTTGTATGGGGTCCTAATCTATGCGTTGTCTAACTGATTTTGATGCAAGTCTATTCATATAATTTATAAATGTAAGAAGACTGGAAACACAAGCAATACATTCAAAAGCAAAAGACAAATCACTAGATCAGGTTACACACATGTTTGATTTTATGTTTAGATACAAAGATTGCAACCGATTTGCGAGAAATTAAGAAATTTTGTTTTTTTTTTTTTTTTTTTTCAATTTTCTGCAACTAGGCCATCTCCTCCAAATCTCGAAATCGAAGCTCAAACATGAAAAATCATGGATTTGTAACAATTTGACACTGATTTAACATGATTTACAAGGAAAAAAAAAAGGATAGAAAAAAAAATGCTCACCGGATCGAACATGTGAGATATATCTCATTACTTGTGCATTTCGTATCGCACAAGTGGGATACAAGATATATCGTGGGATATATCGGCCAATATCGTCGATACTTAAAGCATTGCGTTCGTTATGTTAGTATGCATCGTATAGTGCAATGCACATTAAAAAAAATGATTATACAAATTCCAACTTACAAGCACTTTATTGAAGATCCTCAACTTTTCATATCGCGCAATGTGAAGTCCTACTAATTCAGAAAGTTAGGTGCCTATATATGTTGCAAATATATAATATCACAATTAAGGTAAATTATAACAAAAACACAATGACCATAATAACACAATATATATGTGTAAGGCGAAGGAGCATCCATAATTATATATGTTTTATGATGGTCCTCTTTTATCACATATTTAATCTCTTCTTTCAAATGATTGTACCCCATCATCCCCCAGGGGTCCATACTAAAGTTTTCTAACAAATAACTCCATGTATTCTTCATTACAACCCGTCTTCCCCTCATGTCCTATGATGCACATTAGTAGAACCAGCTTCATTACATCCTTGTGTCTATCTGGCCCTTCAAGACGTAGAAAAGTGGCTAACAAATCTTTCGTTTCAACCTTTCCTGGGGGTAAATATTTTGCCTTACTCTCCTTTCCTTTTCTTTTACTATCACTACTGTGGATATAAGATCCCGACCTAAGCCTCAAAATCAAGGCGAAGTCCAACTCGGTGAACTTTAGTATGGTCCCCTGCATGTCAAATCTGAGGTCGTCAATGTGCCTCTGGAGAAGACTGCACAATTTGAACTAGGAATTTAATATTCTCTTGATCAAAATCTAAGAAAAATCTGAAATAGGATTGCGTAAACATTTCTCTCTGAATATCGCATATCTGAAAATCCTCCTTCACATCCCTCAGAAACTGCACCGAGCACTAGGCTGATAGCTATGCTTTCACGTAATCCAAAGCAAGAGTAGTCATTTTCGTTACTATAATATATGCAGAGGAATTCTTAAAATAAAAAAAGGATACGCATAACAAAGATAAAAGGGAGTAAAAAGTAACAGATCGTGGTATTCACGAGTGGTCATGGTTTCAACAAGAGGGCGATGTTTTAACGATAGGGCAATCGCAGTTTGAATGTTAGGTTGACCGTTGTTTCAACAAGAGGACGATCATGGTTTCAATGTTAGGGCGATCGCTTTTTCAACTGTAGTGCTATCGCGGTTTCAGCGATTGCCCTAATGATGGAATTGTGATCCCTAACGTTGAAACCGCGATTGCTACCCAGTTGAATAGTAATCGCTCCAAACAAAGAGGGGTCACTCGATAAAACAACGATCGCTCCAAACAAGGAGGGGTTACTCGATCAAACAGCGATCGCTCCCCTATACAAACTTGATAAAACAACGATCACTTTATTAACCTCTCGTTTTTTTCCAATTTTTTCAATATCCCTCCACTAAAACATACCTACAAGCTATGACTACCTATCTTCTTACCTTTTATGCCGAGAGAGTAGTCAAAACGCCAGTGAGTAAATGGGTTTTTCCGAAGAGTAGTTCAACCGGTCTTTTTTTCCCAGAAAAGATGTTGCTGACGAAAGGAATGCTTGAGTGAGTACTAGTAAGCACGTCAGAGAAGAGGAGGTAGCTTGATTTTGTCGGAAAAATGCCGGGGGCCATCGTATAAGCTTCGAAGATGAAATGGTTTTCCTTTCCCCTCCCAAAAGTCGAAAATGGCATTTGTAAGGTCGGTCGCTGTTCGTGGGACCTACTAGACCTCTTTTGTTGTTCGATTGTGGGAGCCACTGTGAGTTATGTATCCTATCCACGCCGTCCATCCATTTTTTTTATTTTTTTTTAAGTTAGAGCATGGGCCAAAAATGGGTCAAATCCAACTAATAGGTGGACCACGCCACACGAACCCATATGCATTACTTCTTGATGGCCAGGGAGGGTCTGATCAGGCTGAAAATTGTGTTTGCGTACCATTTAGGTCCATGGGACCTTATGAACGGTTTGGATGGCTCCAAACATGGACCACATGAATGTTTCAATGGCCCACATGATATATGACGTGGGTCCCAACAAATTAACTTCTGCACGCAATAGCACTTGAAGGCGTGAGGCTCGATGCCAGGTTCCAGAGGCATCAAAAAAAACAAAAACAAAAAAGTGTTTGAAGTCTGAAAAATTAATGTTTTTAAAAGGGGGGTTATTTTGGGGGTCCCAGCAAGCAGAGGTCTAGTTAGGGAAAAAGCCCCATGTATTATATAGTAATCATTCAGAAATTTTCTTTTTTCAAAATTTTGATAAAATATTTTTAATGAACTAATTTCTTTTGGAAATGATTATATCATGTTATTTAATAGAAATATGCAAGATTTTAACTAGTGCATCTCTAATGAATTTTTTAGATGTATTTTTAATTATTAAAATAAAAAAATCCAAAGAAAAATGATAGCGTATGGCCATTTTGTAGCTCAGCCTACACTCTTCATGTATTTTTTTTCCCCCCACTTACATTATGATTTTAAAGGGTGAAAATGGAAGAAATTCATATTTCCCCAATTTCTTTAGTTTGCCACCACCAAAATCCAAATTTCTTGCTTGAAATCCATTCAGAGATGTGGATTTCTATGCGTTTTCTGGCCAATCTGTTTAAAAAAGAAAGAATTTAAACAAACTTTTTCCGACATATGGGGTTCCAGCTTGAACCTGCCCTTGGATCAGGGTTTCTCTACTGAATTTGTGTTTTGATGCGAAACAACTCCAGTGGAGTTGTTAAAACACACCAAGAAATAGAATCCCGTTAAATTGGGCAAAAAACTTTTATTTAAAATTTTTTTTTATGGATTTTTCTGATTCTTCTTCGAATACTCAGTTATTGTTGTGTTAATTGGTACTTCAAAAATATCGCAAGTATCAATCAGTATTTGGCATTCATAACTAGAGCTGTACACGAACCGAGTTCTCTCGGTTAACTTGCTCGACTCGACTTGAAAAAGCTCAATTTGACTCGGTTCGAAGCTGAGTTCGAGCCGAGTTGAGCTGATTTTTGGAGCTCGAAAAAATTTCGAGCCGAGTTCTAGCTCGAATCAACTCAGATTGAACCTCAACTTGAATCGAACTCAGATCGAATCTGTTCGGTGATTCTATTATTTTGATATTGACGTTGCTCACCAAGCGTTTGACGAAATGTGTTAAGTGTGGTTTCGGGTGCATACAGTCTCCGTGGGATCGGCTGGTGGCGGGGAAGGTATGGATACGAAACAAATCACTACAAAAATAAAAAAAAATAAAAACTTTACATGATAAGACTACCCTCGTATTTTGATTTTGATGCTGCCTATCAAGTGTCTGATGAAATACCTGTAAACTGCTACTGCTGTTTTGCATACTGTGAGAAATTGAAGGTGCACTCCATGTGTTTGAGAAAATGTCGCACAGGCTCAAACTGGCCCGAGCTGCCGACCGAACCGAGTCGAGCTGGCCAGTTAGGCTCAAGGACCGAACTGAGCCGAGTCGAGCTGTGCCAAGCTCGACTCGGTTCAACTCGTGTACAGCTCTATTCATAACACTACATTCTCACCAATATATCGTGATAAATTGGGTGATGTCTACAATGTTATTGTCAATACCAGGTGTTTTTTTGCATTCCCCTTAAGTTTCCTATCACTAACCAAGAATACTGAAGTATCGGCCAATACTTGCGATACATAGAACGGTACAAATATTGACACCGATACTGATATGAGCAATTTGGAAGACATGATACTGATACAAGAGATTTGGAAGACATGCATCCCATTTTAACATGTTATTTATATGTTTGTGATTTTTTACTTGAGAGTTATGAGTCAACTATTGTTTTTAGCTTTCTAGCATTCTGAAATTGAAGGAAATATTGGTATTGAATAGCATTTATGGTCAGACATTCTACAATGTTCCTATTGTCCATTTCTCCCATGAAGAAAATATATGAAGTTCTTAGGAGAAAATATCAACCTAATAAAATGCAGTACAATTTAGAAAACAGCCTACAAACACTTTTATGAATATTCAGTACCCTTATAATATGCAGATCTTTGAATCCCTTGGAGTTACCGTATTGGATATGACATAACATATGTAAGGGATCCATTTAAGATGGGGATTTTTGCTGCAAAATTCTTATCTTCTGACTTTACCAAACAATGCCTCCACAATTCAAATTCCCGAGCGGTGCCTTTTAACTTTGAGGGTTGAAAATGAAATTACCAAAATGCCTCATTTATTTCTATCTTCAAAAAGTGGTGAACTCGAGAATTGTGGGGTCAATTGGCATGTTTATGACATTCAACCCATCCAATGGATGGACCCCACCATGATGATCAAATGATCAAAAATCTGGTGGATCCAACCATTAGGTGGGCCACACCATAATAACTATATGCACCAGCCAAAAACATGCAAATTCATGCGTAACCAATCCAATGATTTGATTGGCATGGTTTTGGTTCGAGTGATCATCATGTTCAGGTGCGTAGGTTGGATGTGTTGGATCTCATACAAATACAGATGGGCCCCACAATTCTCGACTTTATTACTCAAAGAAAAAGAGAAAAAAAAAAGCCAGGGTATTTTGGTAATTCTGCACCTTGAAAAGCACCTCCTGGGTGGTTCCATTCATGGAGGCATTAGGAATTCATGAGGAATCTTGCTGTAAAAATCCCTTTTAAGATGTCTCAACTTAATATTTTGTATTAAAAATTAAAATTATAAAACTAACGCTAAATTGGAGGTTTTGAGGAAGGCTTTAGAACTAGGCTTTCAAAAATCAGTAGAACCAAGATAAGAGTATCTAGAATGCGACTTTACTAGGAATAGTCATAGATGTGAGGCTTTAGTTAGAATTGTCCAAGAGATTCCTCAGTATGTTCTGTTATCTTGGCTTTTATCATTCAAAACAATGAAGAGATTGAGGAAGATTTTTTCAATAGAATTAGAGCTTGATGGTATAGTGGAGACATGCCTCTAAGAGTGTTGCATGATAAGAGCATATGCCAATGAGTCTTAAGGATTTTATAAGATAGTTATTAAACTGGATATGCTATATTGGACAATGTGGGAAAATTAAGAGGCAACATGAACAGAGGATGATGATGTTTGGATGGATGTGTGGGAAGAGTAGGAAGGATATAATTAAGAATGATATATTTCGAAACACACTGAGTAGTTGAAATTAGGCTTTAGAGCCTGTAGCTGAATGGTAGACATCCTGCATTTCAACGTTGAGGTTTCGAGCTTGACCCTAGCTTGTCTACCAAAAGATCAGCTTGAAGGAATCAGTTGAGCACTCAAACAAGTTTCGAGTCGACTGGGGCAAAGCCTCTCTGAGTGCAACTCATACCTGACATTCATAGGCAGGGAGGAGCATTCTGAATTGCTGTGTGGATCCCCTTAAGATCAACAGAATCTTGTGCTTCGTCAAACTATACATTTCCAATACACAGTACCCTCGAATTTGGGACAATGTAGGAAAATAATAAAAATATTATTGTAGTGTTGCATGCATATTACACTTGCAATGTTCAAATTTGTTTCACATTCTAGTGTTTCGTTTGTATCCTTTTTTTGCAGCATTCAAGGAGGAGGTCTTCGGATTCAAGTTCCTCCAGCTCATCATCAGAATCTTCTAGCAGCGATGATGAAGAGAGGGAATCAAGGAGATCAAAGTCAAGGTCAAAAAGAACAAAGAAAGAAAGGAAACACAAGTCAAGGCCAAAGCATTCTAGTAGCGATAGCGAAGAGGGTGGTGGGCCTTTGCCTCTTTCTAGATTCTTTGGGAGCGTAAAGAGCTGATGATTGCCCTCTTTATGTTTTTTTTTTAAAGACTACAGTATATGTTGTCACAGACCATGAGGCAGTGGCAACTCATGCCAATCCAGACCATCCAAACTATAGGCCCACTGTGGGTGGACCATAGAATGACACGGGTTGGAGTATCCTAACCATCTAGTTGGTGGTCGTCTAATGACAATTCAAAGGAGAATGGTCAGTCGTCCAAAATTCGCTGGGCAAAATCCGAGATCGGTTAGAATTTCTGATGAGTGTGGCTTTTGGGCTGTGGTTCATTCCATCCACGGTGAGACCCACAATCTAGATGTGTAGGTCTGGTTTGCATGTAGAGATGTGGATGAGTTACTGCAACTGAGCATTTTCGTGGCAGAATCGTCTTGGCATTCTTCTTTCGAGTGCACAAATAGATTGTTGTCAGCAAAAAGTGCTGGTTTTCTTTGTTTCTCAAATGAGGTCTGTACTAGCCATAAAAGGAGAGTCGTTCAGTTAGTAGAAATCCGAAGAAATCCAATCCTGGTGGTCAGAATGACGTTGATGAACTGTCAGTGTTGGATGTGTCGGATTTTGACCAAGATGGATGAATTGTGTTATTTGTCCATCTGCAAATGGATGAACCAGTCATTGATTTTCTTTAACTATCATCACTAGCAAACAATATTTTTGTGATGTGGAAAACCCAAAATCTATTGAATGTATTTTTCTAGATTTTCCCGACAAATATTGTCAAACTTGGCTGTCTTCATTTGAATGTGTATTTAACAATCTGTAAATGCATGAGCAGAAGATGCTGTGGTTTGTGATGTGCTTTTGCCATCGATTATAAGGTGATTGTGATGCATCCACAGTAACGATTGCAATGGGCCGGGTAGAGGTGTGTGACCAGATGAGCCCAGCCTATTCATTGGCCGGCCTTGGGTGTTGCAAGCCACGTCCAATCAGTTTTGGGTTGGGCTTTGCTTCAGGGCATTTTACCCCGACTTTATATGTACCTGCTATGCCGACAAATATGCCATTCCAATTGTAGGTTATGCAAAGCCATCCATCTAAATGAGAAATGGACATTTTGTGCATGTGGCCCACTTAATCAATGGATGGATTGAGAGCATTCAAGTGGGATGTCAGGCCAGGCCCGGGGCTAGCCTATCCCTGACCAAACTCAGCCCATTGCTGCCCCTAACCAACAGTACACATGGAATTCAACAACTTAGACATGGGGGCGAGGATGGTTTATCTTCAAGACCCTTGTCATGGATGGGCTGCAATCGGAAAATCACAATGGTCAGATGATTTTAGCCATTCTTTATGATTAGAAATGCTGGCTTAGGCTGCATTTGAGAATTGCAACAATTCAATGGATGGGGGAAGATCATTGGTAATTATTTTTCTGATACTCAAAATGGGAAGTAGCTCTCAATTTGCAGTTACATTCCTTCCTAGTCCAACTTGAGAGTAATGAAGTTGCCATGTGGAGCTTAGTTCCCTCCATATGGTTACTAACTTGGTCTTTTTTGCTTAATTCATCAGTGCATTTTTAGTGAAATTCTAACCAGCAATCAACATTCAATGGAGGTCCTCAAGCCAACAGCTAGGAGCATCTAACCATTTTGAGTTTTTTGGGTGTGGCCCAATGGAAGAATGGTCAGGATTGGGGTTTTGAATGGGTGTGCAATGAGCATGGGGAGATTACCCCTGGGAGCATACCACTCGATTCCTCCTAATGGGCAACCATTTATTTTTTTCTTTTCTTTTCTTCTTCTTCTTTTTTTTTTTGTACTCATCTATACTGTATATAATGCAAGTAGCTGTCACTACTTGTACCCTTGCAATTAGGGCTGGCAATGAGCCAGGCTAGGGCAAGGCCAAGGTTGGCCATGGCCTGGCCCAAGCCCTCATGGGCTAAAGAAGGTCGTACCAAGCTAGGACTGGGTCAAGGCTAGGGCCACGTTGGATTAGGGCTGGGGCAGTGCTGGCCCTAGAAGTTAGAGATATTTGCTATATGTAAATTTAGTGAGTGTTAGTTTATGAATCATCAAGCTCTTCTAGAGTATCAATGTTTTTCAGTGATACACATGTCAAATGAGATTTGTTTATTAATTAAGTATATGTCCTACCCAATTATTCACTGCCTGCATGGACTTAAACAAGTGCATCAATATATTATTCAACTATATAAAGTGGGGTCCTTGGACGGTTTATAAGTCCCTGCATATCATCCATCCATCTATTAGCATCAAAATTCTTTACATTACCATGTACACTAGTATACAAACTCTATATACAGTAGGGTAATGGGGAGGGCTGGGCTAGTCTCCATTGGCCTTGGTCTCACCCGAGCCCGACCATCAGGCCTAGTTGAATGGCCTAAGCACTGGCCCTTCAGGGCAAGGTCTCTTGGGCCAACTCGGGCAGTTTGACCCATTGCCACCTTTAATTGCAATTAGTCATTGGAAGGGGCATTGATAAGTACATTTTGGATGTGGCTGGCCCACTAACTGAGGGGTGTTTTTGTCGTTTTAATTCATTAATGAGAGTAGCTTGCTCCCATTTATCTTCCTTATTGTGTGTAGCTGGAATGTAAGCATGGTACGAGGGGACTGCAACAAAGGCCCACCGTGATGACTATATAACATTCACAAATACTTCCATAATAGCATATGATGTTGGACCATCTTGATTTTGGGCAAAGTCATAGACCACCATGAGGTCACCTGCTGAACGGCTTGGACCTTGCATGGATCCAATGTTATATATAATGGTTCATGCACACCAGCTTCCTCCTTGAAAATGAAAGGCAAAAGACAAAATGATGCCATGATTTTTGAGTTTTCGGGCAAACCATAGCAGAACATGTACATCAATAACAATGCAGTTGTCATGCTTAAAACCTTTATTAAAGATATTAAAAATAAGATCCTATTAAAGCTAGATGAATTACAATGACCCAAGACTACGAGGACCATGTTAACCGCCTCCTGGTATGTTGCAACTTCTCTCCGAGGTATGCATGGCTGTGTATCTTTGGTTTTGTTGTCCAGCTCAAAAGCCCTACAATGGATGGCCCACCATGCAGAAAGCACAAAACTCAAAAATTCTAACCATCAGATTACCAGACTTCATTTCCTTGAATGTGGACAGTCGAACCTTTCTCATGTTCACATCAATTTGGAAGGCAGCGACCCCATAACACTGACAGCATAAGCATTCCTTGGGTTAGCAATGACTAACAACATTCTCACAGTGGGTTTTGCCCAATATGTGTTTTATGTGCTGAAATCAGGAAGAGAGTGTTAATCATCTGTTTCTCCATAGTGATGCTGTGAGGGACAAGTAGGGTCATTTTGCCTGGAGCCCTGGACTATCAGGCCATGTTTCGAAACCATAGATTTCCATACCAAAATATGGAAAAGGGGTTTCCTTTGATGTGATTATTTGTGTTGTGTGGATAGAAAAGAGAAGGGTGGATTCCACCAAATAATCATTACACTTTTGTATGTTTTGGATTTTTGCGACAAGAAACTTGGTGAGTATTGGGAGGGGTATATGAGATTTCCACTTACAACGCAAACAAAAAATCAAAAATTAGATTCCGTGTTTGAATTGTTCTCATGGGAATCATCATTGAATAATAATTATTATTTTTCCTTTATGATTGCATGTATCCAAACATGCCCTTAGTGACTATCATCCATGTGATCAATGGATGGAATGGGGGTTCCATTCAAGGAAGTATTTGGTGGAAGATGCTTTCGAATGGCATTATGTGAAGTTTGGGGCCGGAGATATATAAGGGTTTGTTTGGTTGCACCAAATATCATGAAATATCATGTAATTTTGCATTAAATTAGACCGATTAATCAAAAAATTTCACGATATTTGGTGCAACCATACGCATCCTTAAAGAATTTTTTTAAAACAAATCAAAAGGGGTCGACCCAACCAAGAAGGGTATTTTGTCTACGTTAATAGGCTGGGGGCTTGCTAGAATTGAATTTCGAGGATGTCCTTTTGGGAGATCTTGGGGTAGTGAAGCAGGAGAGGTTGAGATTATCATCACTATTATTAGAGAGAGAGAGAGAGATCCATAAAAAGGTGTCCCAACCATCCAAACATGCCATGATAGTGTTGCTGGTTGACTGCAATATGAATGGCATGTAGGCTGCAAACATGGCAACTGGACCACGTTTCCCATCCAATCTGCATCACTAAAAGAAAGAAAACGAAAATCCAAAGAATTGTGCAACAATCAATTTTTCATGAGCAAAAGTAACACCAATCATATTCTCAGATAGAGTTGGACACAAACTAAGCTAGCTCGACTCAGTTTGGTTTGAAAAAGCTCAGTTTGGATTGGTTCAAATAGAAGTTCAAACCAAACCAAGCCTCGGAGTCTAGATTGTTTAAAAAAACAAGCCAAGCTCAAACTAGGGCAGTACTGACTAGGTTATTTCAAACTCATTTGATTGTAAAAGTCCATTACAATGTGCCTGTGGGAGTTTAGTGCTCTCATTGCTGGTCCCTAGCCCAGAAAAAGGAGGGTTCCCTCAGGTTGGCAGCCGGCATCAAACTTATGCCATAGCTTTCATCATGAATCTGAACAATATGACATTCCAAACTCATGATAGGGCATCAGATATGATGAACTGTACTATAACTGAAGGACTGGCCCTCGATACAGTGGAATGGCAGAACGGGATTCATGCAGCCAACCCTAACTACTCGGGATAAGGCTTAGATGATGATGATGAAATATTGAGTCAAGCCGGGTCGAGTCTTCGAGTCATCTTGACGGCTGAACATCAAGTCAAGCTGAGTTTTGGAGTTTTTGAATTATGATTTGGACAAAGAAATTGGTTGTCATGGATATAATGTCATGGATTTCATTGGAAACTATGGATAATTTCCAAAGCTAGGGATGCTAAGACCACCCAGTACCATTTGAAGATTCCCCTTCAATGACTAATTCCTCTCCAAGGCAAGAGTGCCATTTATTTATTGCCAACACAATGTGCTAAGTAAGGAGGGAGAGACAGCCCAGAACATATTAGAATATATGTACAACCAGCAAGAACCATGGCCGGATGTTCGCCAGTTTCTGCCAGATGTTGCACCACCATATCATTTTTTTTTCTCCTAGGAAACAAACCCCAGCATACTCCATTAAGAGGCTACTTGAAGATTAACTTGTAAATTATGGTGGAGCATCAACTCTTTGCTAATACACGCAGAGACTACCTCCAATTTACACTAAAATGCAGATGGAGCTTTTCTGGTAGAAGACCTGAGATAAGCTTCCTTTGTGTTTGTGTTGCTTCTTGAATCCATCTGCTTCTTCTTCTTCTTCTTTGTGTGTGTTTGTGGGTGTGGGTTGGGGAGGGTGTTCATGTTTCAGTTTTAGCATGTAGGGGTAGGTCTACTGCCCCCATGTTGCTGTTGTTTGCCTAGCCCTTCGCCACACAAGGCCTCGGAATAAAAAACAGGAGAGAGAGAGAGAGAGAGAGAGAGAGAGAGAGAGAGGAAACCCACCCATTAAAACCTTCCAGATTGTGTGGAGCCCAACATGGTGCATACATGAAATCCAATTCATTCATCAAGCGTTCCCCACCAGGATGAAGGGACGTCCCAAAAATCAGACCCTTTCAAAACTAAGGTGGGCCACACCACATGAATTTAGATGTTTTAGGCATGCTTTTATGTTTTTTCCCCACAGCCTGCCCCCCCGAGTTGTGTATGGCCTGAATATTTTGGCTCTAGAGTGTGCACGAGGGGACAGATATGATGGATAGTGGATGTCATACACACGTCACAGTGGGGTCCTCATAGCTTAACACTACTGTAAGTCACGGTAGTGTTGACACTATTGATCATTTCCAGCACAAACACACACACACAAACTAACTATTGTAAGATCCAGCACAATTACGAATTGTGCAATTCTGCACCAAGATCAGCATCCTAAGTTTAAAATAATGGAAAGCAAACAAAACAAATGAGAATAGCTTCAACAAGCTCAAATATGCTAGAAGGAAATAAAATACATTTGCTTAGAGAGATTACCCGCGCAACTGCTTTTCTCATTAGCTACAAAAATACAACTTCAACAACCTCACCTTGTGTGTAATGCAAAAGAGTCACCACAGCTCTATGCTTCGATGCTACTTCCTCCCACCTGCAATTCCTCCTCTTCCAAATCCTTGACTGCCTTTATAAGACCACGAGTGACTCCATTAAGATACAGCCCATTCTCTTTCATTTCATCTAGTAGCTTGTTGGCTGTACGCCAGTCCAGAGCCTTGAGGCAAAGGGACTGAATCAGCTTGTTATACTCATCACTGTTTGGATTAACCCCGCCTTCCTTCATCTCACCCAGGTACTTCAAAGCCTTGTCAAATTCCTCCATCTTGCAATACCCACGAATGAGTATGTGGTAGGTGACCGGACTCAGCTTGGAATGCATTTTCTTGGCTTCCGAGAAGATTCTACATGCATCGTCCATCTGACCACCATTTGCATAACCACTCATGATTACGCTGTAAGTATACACGTCGGGTCTCAGCCCTCTCCCTTCCATAACTTTCATCAATGATATTGCCTCCTCCATTTCTCCAGCCTTAGAGAGGCCGCTGATGACCCGATTGAACACTGCGTTCCCAGGAGGCGGACCGGAATCGATCATTTTAAATAGCAATTTCTTTGCCTCTCCCACTTCTTGAATCCTGCAAAGACCATGAATAACCCAAGTGAAAGGCTTGATTGCATATTTGCGCGCCTCACCAGAGAAATCTTCCAGCAATTCTGCAGCTAAACGGACAGTTCCATCATCGCTACATAGCTTACCTATCAGAAAATTCACAGAAGACTTTGGTGGGAATTTCTTACTATCCTTCGCCATCAAATAAACTAAATGGGCATCTTTTGCCTTACTTCCCTTGCATAAACCAGCGATGATTTTACCGATCTTCTCACTCTCAGGCAAGTTTCCTGAACTGAGCATCTTCTCACAAACAGACCAGGCATCATCAAACATCAACCGCCTGCAGAGAGCTTCAATCGTCAAATAGTAAGAATCTGCATCATGCTTACACCCAAACTCATCAAACTTATTGAAAACCTCTAGACCAGCCTTGCCCTTACCCAACTTCCAAAACATCGAAATCAAACCATTGAGAATCTCGGTACTAAGCAATCCTTTTTCCTTCTCACCTAACTCCTTAACCAAATCCCACAAGGCATACACGTCTTTCTTCCTACAACCAACGCCAATGGCTTGGACAAGGCAATCTATGACAAGGGAGGTCATTGAAAAATCAGGGTTCTTCCATACCCAGCTGAAGAAACCAATCAAATTCTCACCTAAAACATGTGGGGTTTGAATTACTCTTACTGCAAATTCCTCACTTAGAGTCAAACCCATCTCATCTAGCTTCGAATCAAGAGGCCCGTCTAAACTACTCTGAAGAACAGACAAGATATTCTCAACTTGCTCGATATTGATCTCAGGAACTTCAGCTACGGCTTCTTCAGCTTGTTCTTCTGAGATAAAACCACCTATCTGATCACTGCTATCGACATTTTCTTGCACAAAAAAACTCGGGTTTTCATCTTCATTGCCAATTCTCTCAGTACCGTCATGGAAAACCACCGAAGAGGTAGTCGATTCTACCGAAACAAAATCATCATTTTCCTCAATACCGCCTCCGAAATTCATTGAAGAATCATCCAATTCTTGCGCTACAAAACCAGCATCATTCTCAATACCGCCATCAAAGACTGCCGGAGAATCATCTGATTCTTGTGAAACAGGAAATGGGTCTTTCTCAAGAGCATCATCTTCCTCAAACCGATGGCCGAAAACCGCCGACGGACCGTCTGGTTCTCGAGAAATCGAACTTGGGTTTGTACTATCATCACCGATAGTATCGGATTCCTTATCGGCGGCATGATCAATGGGGTCTGGTTGGTGAGAAAAGAATCTAGGGTTTTGAGAATGGGGGATGGTCTGGAAGACCCGTGATGAAGTTTTCGGAGATTGAGATGGAATTAGGGTTAGGGTTTTAGATGGTACCTGGGTTTTAGTTGAAGGAGGCTTTGTGATTGAAGATCTTAAGAAGAAATGTCTGGCCTTTGATCTCCACATCTCTCTCTCTCCCTCTCTCTCTCTGCTCGTAGCTGCAGTTAGCGAGAGAGTTCACAGAAAGCATATAGAGGTGTGGCTATTGCTTCTTTTGGGCTAACGACTTCATGTGCATGTGATCCATACCGTCCATCCGGTGGGCCACGTAATTTCTACTCTGAGACTCCGAATATCACACTGATTCATTACTCATTTGGGCCTCTCCGTAGAAAATAGTGTAAATTCATGCCTAAACCATGGTGTGGCCCACCCTGATTTCAGAACAATATGATTTTTCGAACATTCTTTTATCCTAGTTATTTGCGTCATATTAACGGATTGGATGGTATTTATAAACCACGGTGGGCCCAACATTTGAGTAACCGTGGGCGTCCCATCAGAACTCTTCCCTACGGTGTGGCCTACCTGAGTTTTGGATTATTCTGATTTTTGGGTCTGTAGATATATATGAGCCATAAAACCTGATGAACGGGGTGGATCTCATGCATGTGGTCCATCACAGGCCAGCTCAATTAGTAGTAGGAACGCCCTTGCTGGGCCACGGGTAGTCGGGCTGGCGTGGTTCCAGAGAAACCCTAGTATGAGCGCGGATTTGATGAGGTAGGGTAGCAGCTCAGGGGGTGAGGCCCTGACCGTGGGGCCCACCTAGATGTACTCGTATTATATCCATTACGTTCATCCCTTATTTCGGGTCATTTTAGGACTTAGTCCCAAAAACAAGGCAGATCAAAATCTCAGGTGGACCACAACACAGGAAAACAGTGGTGATTGAATGCACGCCATTAAAAACTTCTTAGGGCCCACTGTAATGTTTATTTGCCATCCAACCTCTTGATAAGGTCATACAAACCTGATGAAGGAAAAACACAAATAGAAGCTTTATCCAGAACATTCATAGCCCCTAAGAAATTTTTAACGGTGAGAATTCAATTCCTACCGTGTGGTCCACATAAGATTTGGATATGCCTCATTTTAGGACTATCTTTTAAGAGAAAATGACCACTGTAGACAAAACCTTTTACCCAGCGGTTTCTATGAAAGAATACAAACTTTAGTTACCAATCTAGACTATCACGTGCGGACAGCGACATTGAGGACGAAACTATCCCTCCTTTCACGGAAACGGATTGGGTACTCCCCTGCACCAGCCAATGGCGGATGGTCAGTGGTCTGTGGGCCCCACCATGATGTATGCTATTCATCCATGCCGTCCATATATTTTTCCATATCATTTTATGGTATACGACCAAAAATGAGGTATATGCAAATCTCAAGTGTACCACATTACGAAAACTTGATGTTGAATGAGCGTCGACCATTAAAAACTTTTTGGGGGCCCACTGTGATGTTCGTGAGAAATCCTCCCCTTCTAAGTTCATTCATAGGTCACAAAGACCTGGATGAAGAAGAAAAACAAATTTCATGATGATCCAAAACTTCTATAACCCCTAAAAGGGTTTCAATGGTAGACGTTCAATTCCCCATTGCCTTTTACAGTGTGGTCTACTTGATAGTTAGATCTATCTTATTTTTACTCTCAAGCCTGAATATGAGCTCGCCAAATAGATGGACGGTTTGGATATAACACATACCTCATAATAGGACCCACAAAAAGCGGTGGGATTACAACAGCAAAAAAAAAAAAAAAAAAAAAACCGTCGATATATTGACAGACAGTCGATATATCAAAAATGGTCCAGAACTGTCCAGTGAGTTTTCCTCAAAAATCTTACAATTTTCGATATATCGATAATGCTGTCGATATATCGAAAAATGTGTTTTACCTTTACACTACGGATTATAACAGTAGCCATAATTAATAATCATGTGCCAATCTATGAAATTTTTTATTTTTTTTTTTTTTTAAATTTTTTACATGGAGAAATTTATTCTTTACAATTTTCTTTAATACATATTTATATAAATAGGTATATATAAGCATATAAAAAAAATTTCCCTCTTTTTTTTCATTTATTTCTTTAATCATTTAACAAGAATATCTTCTAAACCAAAATTAGTTATTTGATGTACCACATATGATTTTGGGGTAAGAGAAGCTACTTTAGCCAACCAACCTAGTTATTTTTCAAGATTCCATCAGGTCGATGGTTGAAAATACATTTCATTCACTTCATTTGTCAATTTCAGTCACTTCGGTCAAACTAGAAATTGAGCGGACAAATATGAAATTGAGTAGGCAAATTGAAAATTGAGTGGGGCAAGGTAGGAATTGAGCGAGGGAACCTAGAAATTGAGAGAGGCAAGGTAGGAATTCAGCGAGGGAATCTAGAAATTGAGCGAGGTAAGCTAGAAATTAAGCGAGGCAACGTAGAAAATGAGCGAGGGAACCTACGATTTGAGCTAGGCAACCTAGGAATTGAGCGAGGGAAGCTAGAAATTGAGCGAGGAAAGCTAGAATTTGAGCGAGGCAACGTAGGAATTGAGCGAGGGAAGCTAGAAATTGAGCGAGGCAACGTAGGAATTGAGCGGGGAAGCTAGAAATTGAGCGAGGGAAGCTAAAAATTGAGCGAGGCAACATAGGTTCCCTCGCTCAATTCCTACCCTCGCTCAAATCCTAGGTTACCTCGCTCAATTTCTAGCTTCCTCGCACAATTTGTAGCTTCCTCACTCAAATCCTATGTTGCCTCACTTGAATTTCTAAGTTCCTCATCAAATTCTAGCTTCCCTTGCTAAATTTCTAACTTCCCTCGCTCAATTCCTAGGTTGCCTCGCTCAAATTCTCGTTTTCTTCGCTGAATTTTTACCTTGCCTCACTCAATTTCTAGATTCCCTCGGTCAATTTCTAGCTTCCCTCGCTCAATTCCTAGGTTGTCTCGCATTTTTCTAGGTTCCTCGCAATTTCTAGCTTCCTCGCTTAATTCCTGGATTCTTCGTTGAATTTCTACGTTGCCTCGCTCATTTCCTAGGTTCCCTCGCTCAATTCCTATGTTGCCTCGCTCAAATCCTAGGTTGCCTCGCTCAATTTCTAGATTCCCTCGCACAATTTGTAGCTTCCCTCGCTCAAATCCTAGTTCCCTCGCTCAAATTCTAGCTTCCTCGCTCATTTCTAACTTCCCTCGCTCAATTCCTGGTTACTTACATTTGAATCCCTACGTTGTCTCGCTCATTTCTAGCTTCCTCGCTCAATTCTTACGTTGCCTCGCTCAATTTCTAGCTTCCTCGCTCGATTCCTACGTTGCCTCTTTCAATTTCTTTCCTCGCTCAATTCCTACGTTGCCTCACTCAATTCCTAGGTTCCTCTTTCAATTTCTAGCTTCCCTCGCTAACGCTCCTCGAACTCCGAGTTGTACGAACGATTCAAAAGTGATCAATGTTACATGGGCCCCACAGTTATGTATTTATTATATCCACAACATTCATCCATATTTCGACATCATTTCGGACCATTATTTATAAAATAAAATAAAAATCATATCCAAAGATCAACTGGACCACACCACGAAGAACAACAGAAAATTGATTTTCACTGTTAAAAATTTTGTAGGGCCCACCGTAACATTTATTTTCCATCCAACCTATTCATAAGGTCACAAGACAGGGATGAAGAGGAAAAACAAGTTTCATAATGATCCAAAACTTTTGTGACCCCTAAAAGGGTTTCAATAGTAGACGTTCAATCATCCACAGCCTTTAACAGTGTGGTCCACTTGATAGCTAGATCTGTCTTATTTTTCGTCTCAAACCTTAAAACGAAAAATAAGACAGATCTAGCTATCAAGTGGACCACACTGTTAAAGGCTGTGGATGATTGAACATCTACCATTGAAACCCTTTTGGGTCATGTTTTGGATCATTATGAAACTTGTTTTTCCTCTTCATCCTGGTGTTTGTGACCTTATGAATAGGTTGATGGAAAATAAATGTTATGGTGGGCCCTACAAAAATTTTAACGGTGAAAATCAATTTTCCGCTATTCTTTGTGGTGTGGTCCAATGATTGATATGATTTTTTTTATATATATAGATAATGGTCCTAAATGATCTCGAAATATGGATGAACGTTGTGGATATAATAAATACATAACTGTAAATCCATGTAACGTTGATCACTTTTGAACCGCTTCTTACAACTCCTGAGTTCGAGGAGCGTTAGCAGGAAGCTAGAAATTGAAAGAGGAACCTAGGAATTGAGCAAGGCAACGAGAATCGAATATTCGAAAACCAGAAAGCGAATGTAGAATGAGCGAATGTGAAACTTGAAATAAATGAAGCTGAATAACGTAGGGATTCAAATGGCAAACCTAGGAATTGAAGCGAGGGAAGTTAGAAATTAGCGAGGGAAGCTAGAATTTGAGCGAAAGGGAACCTAGAAATTCAATGAGACAACTAGGATTTGAGCGAGGAAGCTACAAATTGTGCGAGGAATCTAGAAATTGAGCGAGGCAACCTAGATTTGAAGCTTGGCAACATAGAATTGAGCTGGGAACCTAGGAAATGAGCGAACAACGTAGAAATTCAACGAAGAATCCTAGAATTGCTTGAGGAGCTAGAAATGTTTAGAGGAACCTAGAAATTCAAATGAGACAACCTAGGAATTGAAGCGAAACTGAAATGAGTGAGGCAAGGTAAAAATTCGGCGAGGAAACCAAGAATTGAGTGAGGCAACCTAGGAATTGAGCGAAGCTAGAAATTGAGAAATTGAGCAGCAACGTAGGAATTGAGCGAGGAAGCTAGAAATTGAGCGAGGAAGCCCAATGTGCGAGGAAGCTAGAAATTGAGTGAGGCAACCTAGGATTTGAGCGAGGAACGTAGGAATGAGCGGGGAACCTATGTTGCCTCGCTCAATTTCTAACTCCTTGCTTCAATTTCTAGCTTCCTCAAATTCCTACGTTGCCTCGCTCAATTTCTAGCTTCCCTCGCTCAATTTCTAGCTTCCCTCGCTCAATTCCTACGTTGCCTCGCTCAATTTCTAGCTTCCCTCGCTCAATTCCTACGTTGCCTTGCTCAATTTCTAGCTTCCCTCGCTCAATTCCTACGTTGCCTCGCTCAATTTCTAGCTTCCCTCGCTCAATTTCTAGCTTCCTCGCTTCAATTCCTACGTTCCTCGCTCAATTCCTAGCCTCCCTCGCTCAATTTCTAGCTTCCCTCACTCAATTCCTACGTTGCCTCGCTCAATTTCTATCTTCCCTCGCTCAATTTCTAGCTTCCCTCGCTCAATTCCTACGTTGCCTCGCTCAATTTCTAGCTTCCCTCGCTCAATTTCTAGGTTGCCTAGCTCAAATCGTAGGTTCCCTCGCTCAATTTCTAGCTTCCCTCGCTCAATTTCTAGCTTCCCTCGCTCAATTCCTAGGTTGCCTAGCTCAAATCGTAGGTTCCCTCGCTCATTTTCTACGTTGGCTCGCTCAATTTCTAACTTACCTCGCTCAATTTCTAGATTCCCTCGCTGAACTCCTACCCTGCCTTTCTCAATTTCTAGGTTCCCTCGCTCAATTCCTACCTTGCCTCACTCAATTTTCAATTTGCCTACTCAATTTCATATTTGTCCCGCTCAATTTCTAGTTTGACCACGTGATGAAATTGACAAAGAGAATGAAATGTATTTTCAACCATCGACTGATGGAATCTTGGAAAATAACTAGGTTGGTTGGCTAAAGTAGCTTCTCTTACCCCAAAATCATATGTGGTACATCAAGTAACTAATTTTGGCTTAGAAGATATTCTTGTTAAATGATTAAAGAAATAAATGAAAAAAAAAGAGGGAAATTTTTTTTTATATGCTTATATATACCTATTTATATAAATATGTATTAAAGAAAATTGTAGGTAGAATAAATTTCTCCATGTAACAAATAAAAAAAATAAAAATAAAAAAAAAAATTTCATAGATTGGCACAGACTACAGCTATGGCTACGGTTGTAATCCGTAGCTAAAGGTAAAACACCTTTTTCGATATATCGACAGACAGTCGATATATCGAAAATTGTAAGATTTTTGAGGAAAACTCACTGGACAGTTCTGGACCATTTTCGATATGTCGACGGTTTTTTTTTTTTTTTTTTTTGTAATCCCACCGCTTTTTGTGGGTCCTATTATGAGGTCTGTGTTATATCCAAACCGTCCATCTATTTGGCGAGCTCATATTCAGGCTTGAGACTAAAAATAAGATAGATCTAACTATCAAGTAGACCACACTGTAAAAGGCAATGGGGAATTGAACGTCTACCATTGAAACCCTTTTAAGGGTTATAGAAGTTTTGGATCATTATGAAATTTGTTTTTCTTCTTCATCCAGGTCTTTGTGACCTATGAATGAACTTAGACGGGAAGGATTTCTCACGAACATCACAGTGCGCCCCCAAAAAGTTTTTAATGGCCGACGCTCATTCAACACTGTTTCCTGTAATGTGGTACACTTGAGATTTGCATATTCCTCATTTTTGGTCGTATACCATAAAATGATATGGAAAAATATATGGACGGCATGGATGAATAGCATACATCATGGTGGGGCCCACAGACCACCGACCATCAGCCATTGGCTGGTGGCAGGGGGAGTACCCAGTCCGTTTCCGTGAAAGGAGGGGTAGTTTCGTCCTCAATGTCGCTGTCCGCACGTGATAGTCTAGATTGGTAACTAAAGTTTGCATTCTTTCATAGAAACCGCTGGGTAAATGGTTTTGTCTACAGTGGTCATTTTCTCATCTTTTAAAATGAATTGGAAAAACGGATGGACAGGGCCTCACCCACAAAACTGTCACCCTGCCTCACCTGCGAGCAGCCATCTGAGCCGTTGTTTTCCACACATGTGCCAATGGGGCATGTCTGTGGGAGATGCTGACACTAGGTGGGACATTTCAACTCTTCGTTCATCTGACCCTCTTCCCCTGGATATGCGCTTCTACTAATAACTTTTGAATAATCAAAGCTTTCAAAATATTTTAATATCAGATTTATTTTTTTTCCCTTTTTTGTGTATTTCCCATCTACGGTGAGGCCCATGGAATAAACGGTTTGGATTGCCTAAGGTCCCATACCTTGATGGGCGAATGCTTAGAAATTCCGAAATACTCTCTAGTTGGTGCATTTACCTATGAAAAGCGGCCAAATCGTGGCCCTCGCAGTAAAATCACCGCCCAAAATTACGATTAAATGATCGTAGCCATCTGATTTTGCTTGTTGTATTTGGACCACTAGACTTTTCTTTTAGCGAACTATTCGATGGTTAGGATCCTCTAATCGGCTTGATTTTGAGGCAATGGTCCGTTCATGGCAGGGTCTGCAATTTATACGGTGCAGATTGTTGTACGCATTTCTTTACGGCGGATGAGATGCCGGATTTAATAAAGGAAAGCAAACAGCAGAGCACCGGAGGGGTATTGATCCAATAGCACCCCTACCAAGATGGTAGGAGTCCACTCCCTTCGTTTTTAGTGCTAAGTTATTTTTCTTTAATTTTTTAAGATGATGATGTCACATGTGCTCTATATACGCGGGCTCCAGTCTCCAAATGTGAAGTTTTCCAGTGACATGCACTCTACTAAAAAGAAGGATTTGATCACATTCTTTAATTGATTTGATATATTTATTTTATTTGAAAATTTGTTAACACATAAAGATTTTTTAAATTTTTTATGTGAATATGTATGTGCCAACAACTACAATTTTTTATGTGAATATGTATGTGCCAACAACTACACTACTGTTATGCATTAATTCTAAATTGTTTCCTTCGTTGTGGTTCATCTATGATAAGTTTTGCCCTCAAATTTAAATCAATGGCATTAACTTAAAACCCCTTATATGTGGATAGATTGGATTTGTTTCATGACAACTTAGTGAGTCCCATATAAAATGTTGATGGGTTTAAAATATGAGGCCCTTCTGCACGAAGGTCATTTGGACATTTCTTTCTTCCTTGGTTTTTTTCATGGAAGGAAGGATGGTATTCCTTTGTTCATTTCTTTTTTCTTTCTTCCTCTCTTTTTCTTTCTCTCTCATCCTCCTTGGTTGGTTTCCTTTATAGGTTTTTTTTGTTTTTTTAATTTTGTTGGGTATGAATTCATCTCAAGTGAAAGAATGACACCATAGCTCAGAATGACACCATAGCTCAGGTGGATGAAAACTCATAGAGATTTAGGGTCTATTTGATTTTTCAATGCAAGTGTAAATAACCAGTAGATGGGTAATTATGACACTTTCACCCGTTTGGAAATTTGTGGGAATTCCTGCCTTGGAAATCAATTCAAAAGTGCTAGTTAAAATTTTTGAACCTCACGATGAGGTATATAACATATTCGTTCCATCCATCCGTTTTACTACAACATTTTGAGACATAAACTGAAAAATTATATAGATTCAACACTCAAGTGGCCCTTAGAAGTTTTTAACGGTGAGTGTTTGATTCACTTTTTTCTATGGGGTGGTCCACTAAAGCTTTGGATATGCCTCGTTTTTTGGCTTATGCCATAAATTTAGCTGGCATAATGGATGAACGGTGTGGATAAGCGACGTGCATCACGGTGGAACCCACAATTATTTTGCAACTTTTTCGATTTTTGCATCAAAAAGTTAGCAGTCAAATCAAATATAAGGAAGAGTATGGTAAATACGCAAGGAAATAATCATTACGCATTTACACTGCATTTACCACCTAATTGAAAATTCAAACAACCCTTAGGAGTATCAATGAGTGTCACAATCGCAATTTTCATGGGTGAGTGTACAATGTTGGTTCAATATACGCTCATTATGAACATTATATAATACAACTAGAAGATAATAAGTGTTCTTAATAATGTAGTCAAATCAAAATGTGCTCATAGTGAATGTTAATATATGATGTTCCTGATTTTCTAATTCTTGGTCTTAATGCTACCGTGAGAGTTTGTGAAAAAGGAGGAATGTTGTAATTGATCAAATTTTATAATGGAATATTGTAATTGGTGAATTTTGTAATTGAATAATGTTGTAGTGGATGAATGTGATGAAGGTTGGAATGAATGAATGTTGTAATGGAAGAATTTTGAGACGAAAGTATATTATAATGGATGAATGTTGTATGGTGAATCATCGATGTTTACTATGGATCACACATATTTTCACGGTAGAACACTAATATTCAGTGTAGATCGTCAATATTCATTGTGGATCGTGTATATTCATTGTAGATCACCAATATTTTCACTATAGATCACTGATATTCAGTGTAGATTACCAATATTCACTATGAATCACACATATTTTCACAGTAGAACACTGACATTCAGTGTAGATCATCAATATTCATTGTGGATCGTGTATATTCATTATAGATCATCAATATTTTCACTATAGATTACTGATATTTAGTGTAGATTACCGATATTCACTGTGGATCGCCGATATTCGGTGTGGATCACCGATATTCACCGTAGATCGTTGATATTTATTGTGGATCATCGTTATTTTACCATGGATTGTTGATATTCACCATGGGCTATTGATAGGACGAAAACAGTCATAATTCCCTCGTTACATGTCCGATTTGAGTGATCTCATACTTGTTGAAAAGATAATTTCATGAACTTTAAAATGGATTGAAAATCTTATCATTTTAATACCATTTGATTTTCCAAAAGTAGGTCTAAAGTTCATTATTCACTTTATACTGTAATATATTCACTTTGGGTCACAAATCTCAGAAACATGGTCATAACTCTCTCGTTACATATCTAAATTTGGTGATCTTATACTTGTTGAAAAGGTAATTTAATAAACTTTCAAATGATTTTTTTATCATCTCATTTCAATACAATTTGATTGCCCTAAAGTGAGCCCAAAGTTTATTTATAATGCACGGTGAATGATGAATTTTGGATCCACTTTTGGACAATCAAATGGCATTTAAATGAGATAATTCTAAATTTATTTAAAATTTTATCAAATTATCTTTCTAATAAATACAATATTACCCAAATTGGACATATAACGAGTGAGTTATGACCATTTTCTTTGAATCAGTGACTCATAATGAATATTTGTGGTGCACAATGATTGATAAACTTTGGGCCCCATTGTATATGATTATATTATATCCAAATGAGATAATTATAAATTTATTTGAAATTTTATCAAATTATCTTTATGGTAAGTATAAGATCACCTAAATCGAAAATATATCAAGGGAGTTATGGCTATTTTCATGGGATTAGTGACCTATAGTGAATATCTGCAACCCGAAGTGAATAATGAACTTTTGGGTTTACTTTTAGACAATCACTTGGTGTCAAAATGAGATGATTCCAAATCCATTTGAATGTTCATCAAATTACATTTCCAACTATGATTGTTTTCGTGGGATTGGTGATTCGTGGTGAATGTCCATGATTCATCGTGAAAATATCAGCAATCCACTGTGAATATCGGCGGTTCACTATTGATATCAACGATCCATATTGAAAATATTAGCGATCCACAATGAATATCATTTATCCATATTGAATATCAATAATCCGTAGTGAATATTGGTGATCCATGCTGAATATTGATGATATGCGCTAAATATCTAAAATCCACCATACAACATTCATCTACAATTACATATTTCCATCTCAACATTATTCAAATACAAAAATTCATCAATTACAGTTTTCATCCATTACAATATTCATCCATTATAACATTCATCAATTACAACATTCATCCATTACAACATTCTTCCATTACAAAATCAATCTATCGTAACATTCTTCCCACACCCTCCTCCTCCCTTTTACAACTCCCACCATTTATGACTATTTTCATGGGATTAGTGACCTATAGTGAATATCCGCGACCCGAAGTGAATAATGAACTTTTGGGTTTACTTTTAGACAATCAACTGGTGTCAAAATGAGATGATTCCAAATCCATTTGAATGTTCATCAAATTTCATTTCCAACTATGACCATTTTCGTGGGATCGGTGATTCGCGGTAAATGTCCACGATTCACTGTGAAAATATCAGCAATCCACTGTGAATATCGGCGGTTCACTATTGATATCAACGATCCATATTGAAAATATTAGCGATCCACAATTAATATCATTTATCCATATTGAATATCAATAATCCGTAGTGAATATTGGCGATCCATGCTGAATATTGACGATTTGCGCTAAATATCGGTAATCCACCATACAACATTCATCCACTATTACATATTTCCATCTCAACATTATTCAAATACAAAAATTCATCAATTACAGTTTTCATCCATTACAATATTCATCCATTCTAACATTCATCCATTACAACATTCATCCATTATAAATTTCATCCATTACAACATTCTTCCATTACAAAATCAATTTATTGTAACATTCTTCTCACACCCTCCTCCTCCCTTTTACAACTCCCGCCATTTATAACCCCCCCCCAAAAAAAAAAAAAAAAAAATTTAATAATAATTAGAAGTAGAACCACCACACCCTCCTCTCTTTAACAAACTCTTACCGTTCATACCCATAAAAAAAATTAAAAAAAAACAACTATAAAGGAAACTAAAGAATGAAGAAGAAGAAATAATTAAACTAAAAAACTCCCTTTCCATGGAAAAAACAAAGGAATGAAGAAGAAAATGACAAAATGACTATTATGCAATAAGGGCCCCACGTTTTGAACCCATCCACATCTTATATGGAGCCCACTGGGTTGTCTTTAAGTAAATTCATCCATTCCACATATAAGGGGTTTTAATTTCATGTCATCGGCTCAAGTTTGTGGGCAAAACTCATCGTATATGAACAACAGAGGAAAGAATTCAGAATTAAAGCACGAACAGAGAAATGAAAAAACACTCATGTGGGTTTACGACTGTCTGATTAAAATGAACAGATCGGATCAACCAAAAGGTGGGCCGAATCCTTATTTTTAGTGGGGCCAATGTCTAAAAAAAAAAACCATTCTTATTATGAGACAAGAGCTTATCGTTTGAGTAGCTGTGGTTGAGGAGCATTTTCATCATCTAAAAAATAATAGAGTGGTTACTGGTCTAAGAAAAAGTTAAGTTTAGAAAGGACGGGCTCCTACCACTACCACATCATAGTACGGGGTTATTTGTACCAATAACCTACTATGGAGGGGTCACTTGATGAGTCCGAGTCTAGCGACGTACTAGTCGGTGCTCGAAAAGTCTATGTGGGCCTACCATAATGTATGTGTTTTATCTATAATGTTATTCATTTTTTTGGATCATTTTAGAAAATGAGCCCAAAAAACAAGGCAAATCCAAATCTTATGTAGACCACACAATAAGAACCAATGATGATTGAACATCCACCATTAAAAACCTCATGAGAGCCATATTCGTGTTTCCCCTTAATCCAGTTATGTATGGCCTAATCAACGAGTAGATGGTAGATAAATATTTAGTGGGCCCTAGGAAGTTTTTAATGGTGGCGTTTAATCACCACAATTTCTTGTGGTATGGTCCACTCGATATTTAGATCTGCCTTAACTGGTAGCAGAGGGGTCATCGCCGAAGTTGGGTTCCACAAAGCTCTACCATTGAAACCGTCCTGGACTCCACCTTAATGTTTACATGTCATCCAAACTCTCCATAAGGTCGTTCCCATTGGGATGCAGTGAAAACACAAAAAATTTAGCCTGATATAAAACTCTCAATGGTTATAAGAATGTTTCAATGGTGCTCATTGAATCCCCACCATTTCATCTCGTGTGGCCCACTTGAGTTTTGGATATACCTCATTTTTTTGTTGTGTCCTAAAATGAGTTCGCAAAATGGATGGAGGGGTTGGATTTCTCACAAACATTGTAGTGGGCCCCACCCACCATCTTTGTGGAGGAACTTCATAATAAATGCTATAGCAGGAAATCTGTGTCCCGTGGGTAAGGCCACTGAAATGTTTTTGAGAAATTCACTGTAACACCCCGTACTTTCCAGTACTCGAGTGTTACCATTTAATATAAATGTAAGAAAATAATACAACATAAATATATATATACACTATGAAATACTATTTATATATTTTATAAATATTTAAGGGTTCACATTAAAATAATATGTGACTATAATCCATATTAAACGCATATACTTAAAACATCGTTAATATAAATTACAAACTATGGAATTTGTAAATACGTAAAAATAAAATATACTGGGAAAAGTTACGTAATGACTAACATATTTCAAACAATTTAATGACTTGTATAAAATTTAAAACCTAACATGTATATGACCATACAAATAATATATATACACATATTAATCTCTGCTTACTGATATTCATATAATTTATATACATTAACAATTTGTGATAATATAAGTTATATATGACAAAATATATAAAGGAAATAAGTAGTGACAATAATAATAATAATAATAATAATAATAATAATAATAATAAAAAATAATATTTAGTGTGAGTAGTGTAACATGATACTTACCATTATAAAGGCACAAAGTGTCCTACACTCATAATCTAACCATGTATTCTAGCTAAAATGGTCCCTTGGACCTTGCCAGCCGTTGACGTTCAACTTCAGAGTGATCCGACCGTTGGATTGACGAGGACCCCCAAGGACCCTAAACTAAGAAGTATACCCCACTTAAGCGTTAGATCTGCCGCATCTTTGGTCAAAGGACCCAATTAGGCCTACAGAGCTTTATGAATGGAGTGGATTTCACTAAAATATCATGTGGGCCCCACCATTAGGCCACTAGGTACACCAACAGGTGTGCTCCCGCGGTGCATGGGTCGGTCAGCGCACTCAAACCGGGCGCTGACCCGACGTTTCTAAAAACAGGAGGGATTTCCCTCCTTTTTCCCTCGTTTGAAAGAGCAGACGGACATCGTCCGTTTTCGACCCACCATGGCCCACAAATCGGGACCCACCTTGATGATCCAAACCGTCCATTAGATTCACACAGAGGGCCCCACCAAAACCCAACTGTTATGACGAATTTCCCGGTGCGTTTGGGCACACAAATCTCGGCGCAAAACAGTCCGACAAACACATCATTCCTAAAGGGTAGCTATGCACCGCACAAGGCAGGCGATCCGTGTGAGCCCTCCTCTCGCAATCTTAGCCGTCCACTCATGTGCTATCACAGCCCTCCATCTAATGCAGGTGGTTTAGGTTTTGCTTCCTTTAGAAAAACATAAACCAGCAGACGGTTTCCTCACCTTACCACTTGCGCCTTAGGCGGTTGCAAACCAAAGCAATCCTGGCCGTTTGATTTCGATCCTATAGCTCAGAAGATGTAACGCCCTGAAAATCGGGGGTCGAGTATAACTCAACTCCCGAGTTCCAATGCATCACTTATGCAACATATTTATGATGTTTGAATGTTGTCTGTGTTAGAGCAATAAACATGAGTGAGATTATACCAAAACAGCAATTCATATTCCAGATCAATTGTATAAAAGCAAGCGGAAGACTGAACTGTATATATGTGTATGTAAAGAAACAAAATAAACGTTTCATTATCCAGAGTATGAATCCTTCTGAGTCACAATATACATGTCTGTTTATAAACAAAATGTCAAAATAAACTAGGTACAATCCTGTAAATCCCATCGGTCCCAAGAACCTAGTCGAAGCGCCCGTGAATCCGCATATACGAGAACTCCTCTTGGTCCTCGGCATAATCCGGCTCTGCCTCCAAAGTTGCCGGCTCGCCTAAACCCGAGACAGTCGGTTGGTGTCTTGCGCAACACCGTCCCGTAACGTGGGAGTGAGTAGCTAACTCGGTGGAACCATAAAGCATAGGTTAACATGTTCATCAAAGCAATCAAGCAAGAAATGATAAAGCAGAAATCAAACACTCCTAGTTACTCTTATTAATGCAAGTATGAATGCAGTATGATGGATGCCCTCACGACATACTCCCTCATGCGACACCCTCTTCGTTCGCGGTATGCTTTCATCCCTCGGTGCTCCACATCTTCCAGGCACATGCAATGCATGCTTGAGCATGATTACAGAGTTGTTATTAGTCCATTTCAAACAAGCAGATTGGGAAACTAAGGTACCTCCCTTGTATCATTCCCAAACATGATCCATTCTAGGGTCGTCATCCTAGTTAATCTCGAACGACGGTGTGTTTTCTAGAGTCACTTCAAGGGCACGCTTGAGTGGTCATTACACGGAATCGTTGCACCACTCCCCCATCACCTTATCAATACAGGCCTAGCTTATACTCTGTTACTACGGGAAGGCTCGTTGCCTCACCGTAGAATTAAAGTATGCTCGAGGTCACCACACCGGATACGGTCAGGGCTGCCAGGGCTGTTACACGGAATCGTTGCACCACTCCCCCATCACTCATCAAGTAGTGTAGGCCGACAGCTCGAATATAGTGTCTCATACCACCATAATCGGCTCACGAGTGTGGTTGCTCACTGGTCACTACGGGGAGGCACGTGGCCCCAGCGTAGGCCGACAGCTCGGCCACGGTGTCCCATACCACCGTGTCCGGCTCATGAGTCTTAGCGGATTGAGGTACCATGGTTAAAGGGGATTTCACTGGTAAGTTTGGTGCCCTAGGTTCATACATTAGCGACCAAACATGGTGAACATACGTAAGACATACGGGTTACTTGATGTATTCGGTTGACTCGAGCGCACAACAAGTTGGGCGATATGAAGCGCAAAAGCACCTCGTGTGGCCAACCACTATCGCCAACTGAAGTACGACGCGGGTTCGCCAACACATCACGTGTGGTGAGATGAATCTCAACCACAACTCCAAGTCGATACCGGATGTCTGGACTATGGGCATAGTCCCAAGCCCAATCGATTCCCAACCATGGCATGTGAAGTAAAGCATGATAAACAAGATAGATCAAGAACACTAGCAATCATGTTGTAAAGCATATCATGAAGCATGTTATGTAACAAGTTACAAAGCATGTAAAAAGCATGTTATAAAGCACTATATAAATAGGAATACAAATACATATATCTCATAAGTGAGTGGTTAGGGTAAACAACCACATGGAGGATATCATACATGATTCTAAGGTAGTTGAGAATCACATCTCAAAGACCCACCTAAGGTACTAACACTTAAGCACTTACACTCACAAGCATTTTTACAAACACTTGGAATGCACTATTTCAACAAACATGACGTATGTTAGAGGAAAGTGCACTAGGGCATCCCTTTACCAAACTAGCATGTTATACGTATATATGATATTCATACAACAAATAATCATGGCAATTACATCACAAATTTTATACGTATAGGGTATTTTCTATAATACCCATTTTCAACATACATAGTGTTTACAAGGGAACTTGTAATACGGCGATTCTTTTCGCCAAGCAATTAATTTATACGCACATAATATATTTACACAACAATTAGTCATGACAAATACATCGCTAAAATATACACGTATACGGTACTTCTTACAATATCGTGTTTCTACATACACGGTGTATATTAGTAAACATGTATCTAGGCGAACCCTTTCGCCAAATAAGTATTTTATCCATATATTATATAATCATACATTAAATAAATATGTCAAACGTTTTTCCGAAAAAAATACGTATACGGTATTTCTACGTATACCTAGAGTATGTGAAATTCCATATTCTACAACATTAATCGAAACAGGAAACGGAAAGCACTTTGTACATGTGCATTTACATGCAAATCATGAATCTATCATTATCTGACATTGAAAGCGTTGAAAACCGTAACTTATACACTTAAAGTCCTCACCTTACGCCGATAAACGCGTAACGGAGTCAGTTCGTTCACCCTCGCTTTGTCTAAGGCACAACGGCAACCTAAGACATGAAATAGGTTAGCTATTTCATAACCTACAACCTATACACTTCAAATCAGACCTAGGGTTAGGGTTTCTTACCTTCAAACAGAATGGATACCGCCGAGAAAATACCTGGAAAGGAGCGGTGTAGGCCGTGCGACAACCGAAAGCAGTAGGAGGAAGATCTCCCACAAATCCCAAGCTATTCTCCCTCTTTTCTCTCTCTCTCTCTCTCTCTAGGGTTTTAATCCCAAATTCGTATGGCTATGAGAGGGGTTGTTCTAAGCTCCTTTTATAGCCAAAAACATTCCGAAAATAGACTTAGGTTCAAGGGTTACTGCTAATATAGGATATTCGTCACTTTTCCAGCTCAAAAGAGAGGTTCTGGTAGCCCTCCTTGAGCCAAACGTCAGAATTAAACTCACCACCTATGGATCTATGTGGGATTACGTTTTCGACTCGATCGGATTCCTAGATCACACGTGGCGGGCCACTTTCAGTTCGACGGTCAGTGGGCCACGATCAGAAATTCCAAGTACATGTAAATGTTCTGAAATTTTTCTTAATCCGAGGGTGTAATTTGGTCTCGATTCTCGACGGTCGGGTTGCTATCTTGACGTGCAAATCCGAACGATGCGAGATCACTATTCTGATATTTTTATTAGGATGGGAATAGTGTTTTTCACACTCCCTCGCTCCGAATCGAAACGAATGGCCATGGGATATCGGATGGACCTGATTTTTGAGATGATTGTCAAGTCCAGTGAGGCAGTCCTAGTTCCTTAGCTTCGTGTTAATCGGGCTTCCGATGTGAGGCACAACGGCAACCTAAGACATGAAATAGGTTAGCTATTTCATAACCTACAACCTATACACTTCAAATCAGACCTAGGGTTAGGGTTTCTTACCTTCAAACAGAATGGATACCGCTGAGAAAACACCTGGAAAGGAGCAGTGTAGGCCGTGCGACAACCGAAAGCAGTAGGAGGAAGATCTCCCACAAATCCCAAGCTATTCTCCCTCTTTTCTCTCTCTCTCTCTCTAGGGTTTTAATCCCAAATTCGTATGGCTATGAGAGGGGCTGTTCTAAGCTCCTTTTATAGCCAAAAACATTCCGCAAATAGACTTAGGTTCAAGGGTTACTGCTAATATAGGATATTCGTCACTTTTCCAGCTCAAAAGAGAGGTTCTGGTAGCCCTACTTGAGCCAAACGTCAGACTTAAAGTCACCACCTATGGATCTATGTGGGATTACGTTTTCGACCAGATCAAACGTGGCGGGCCACTTTCAGTTCGATGGTCAGTGGGCCACGATCAGAAATTTCAAGTACATGTAAATGTTCCTGAAATTTTTCTTAATCCGAGGGTGTAATTTGGTCTGATTCTGACGGTCAGGTTGCTTAATACTGACGTGCAACTGAACGATGCCAGATCACTATTCCTGATATTTTTATTAGGATGGGAATAGTGTTTTTCACACTTCCTCGCTCCGAATCGAAACGAATGGCCATGGGACATCGGATGGACCTGATTTTTGAGATGATTGTCAAGTCCAGTGAGGCAGTCCTAGTTCCTTAGCTTCGTGTTAATCAGGCTTCCGATGTGCGATCTAGACCTAATACTGAAGTTTCGTTTCATTCCCGAGAGCAAATGAGTTTGGTTCTAAACTTTAGGGTAACCTAGCGTCACTTGTTTTGCAAGTTTTGGGTCTTATGAGATCGTATTTAAAGCGATCCCAACGGATTTCATGGCTAATTGAGTTTAGTACTTAGTTAACTTTGTTAAATTTCTAAAGGATTTAATCCTAATTAATTTCGTCGAGGTGGTACTCGATCCAACGGTACGGAAATTTACAGTCGTTACGTAGAAGAGATAGGGATCTCTATAAGAAATCGATAAATCGAATCACAACGGTCTTCACAACATTGCACTCTCAAAACCCACTGCTAGCTCCTAAACTCAAACCCATCACCCAAATCTCTTCCGAACTTCGAAAAAGCCTATCCTTAAGCTCTTTAGGATCCATATTTACCATCTGAAAGAAGCAGATTGGAGGGAGAAGACTCTGCTCGAGATTCACCATTAATGGCTGTCTCATCTTTCTCGTCCAAACCGCTTCCGTTTCGGTTTAAATCGAGCGGAATCAAGTCATCCAGGGGTGCTGGACCTTCAACAGAGAGAGAGAGAGAGAGAAACGGGAGTTAAAGGAGGGAGAGAGAGAGAGGTGGTGCGGTCGTTGCACCACTTGGCTCGGCTCACTGTCGAGCTTAAGGCCGATCGCCTAGAGGTGTTGTTGGACCTCTAGCATGGACAGGGAGAGAGTGAGAGAAAACAAAGAAATGGAGAAAGAGAAAGAGAGAAGAAGGAAGAGGAAGTGAGGAGGTGCGGTTGTTGCACCGCACCAACTCACTGTGCGACTCGGTTGGGCTGACCAGGCCTCCATCTGAGCCCAGAACTCTGAGGGTTCCAGACTGAAAATGAGAGAAGAAAGGAGAAGAAATCAGAGGAGAAAAGAGGACTCTTGGTGCCATTGCCGCACCTAGCCACTGCTCACGTTGCAGTATCCCACCCCCACTCTAGTCAGCCGAGTTTTGGCTTGAGCTGGTTGCGCCTGGGCCGAACCTAACGTCTTTTGCTGGACATTTCAGCTGACAGGAGAAAGAAAGAGAAGAGAGAAAAGAAAGAAATAGAGGGAGAGAGGAGAGGTTGTCGATGGTTGCACCCTCTGTGTCAACTCGCCGAGTCGACTCGATTCATGCAAGTTGAGTCAGGGCGCTGATTGAGTTGGGCCTGTTGCTCGATCATTGTTGCTGGATTTCCAGCATGGAAGAAAGAACAAGGGAAGGAAGAAAGGGAGAGAAGAAAGTGGAGTTTGTTCCGAGTTGCTGCCGAGTTGACTCAGCTGGAACCGAGTCCAGCCGAGTCAAGTTGGGTTTGGGCTGTCTAGATATTTGTGGACAGCCAGCAGGGAAGAAAAGAAAAGTGTGGAAGGATGTAGTTGGAGGAAAATTGTTGGTGGCCGCTGAGATGACTCGGCTCAAACTGAGTCGACCTAGGTGAGTCCACCTTCTCCTTCCCTATTGAATTTATTTCAATTATAGATATCATTGCTACCATTACTAACATCGTTAGATTTGTTAATATTATACATGGCCATTAGTAATTAATCTATTACATACAAAGATTGTCATTTTAAATATTAGAGTTATATCCTTAAGTACTATCGTTGATAATTAAAGCACATTATTTATTTCACTACAATAACCATTAGGGCCTCGTTGGCTAACACAAAGTATATGGCTAATATTGATGGCCGTTTTGAAGTTATTATATTAGTAGCATGACGATCGACAACACATGATTAGCCATTATTGAATCTCTACTTTAAATCAGTAACGTTATTAATAATATTATTACATCCATTAGTAATTGAATTTAAAAGTCTAAACCTAGATAGTGTGTGAAATTTGGATCTAATTGTGGAAGCTCTTAATTCATGATAGACCATAATATTACCAAAAGTGGAACCATTATGAGTAGTTAGGGCTATTGTCCTTAGAAAATATTTGTCATTTTTTCCTTATGAGAATAGTTTAATTCTTATAATATGATTGTTATCATTGGTCACTATCGTTTCACTATTAGTAAATATTATATTTTTACCGCCTCTATTATTTAATAGATTATTAGTTGTTATAAAAACATTAGATATTGTTGCTACATATATTTTGAATATAAACTTATGAACCATCATTACTAATATTGGTGGATTATGTTCCTATTATGTCTATTACTCGACTATTGTACAATAAAAATAATAATAATAGTATTGATAATAACTTAGATTTCAAATCCTAGAGTTTAAGCCTAAGGCTAAACCCTAAGATGAAAACCCTAATTCTACACTAAAACCCTAAAAGATAACCCTAGGTTATGATCTTAAACCCTAGGTAGTGATTAGAACTTGGATCTAACTGTACAAGTTCCTGATTCATGATAGGGATTGATTCTAAGGAAACATGTGTTCCCTAACAACACTGGTAGGCGATTCAGAGTATAAGGTAATGATTCTTCCCCTTGAGCTTTCCATCTTCTCATTAGCTTAAGTTATAGTTTTTATTTAAATTCATAATTGATATCTCTCCTTATAATCACATGTGTTAGCTGGTAGAAATTAAATTGTCATCTTACATGCTTTATGATTTTCCTGTATAATTGTTCATGCTTGTGGATTATTTGTGGATTGCTTACGGAACCTAAACTGGTACATTAGTGAAAAATTCCCACGTATGAATGTACACCCATACTTGGGATGTAACTTGACTCTTTGTGATCGTAATGGACCTTCGACTCGGTGGTTTTTGAGTGGTGGTCTAGATGGATCATTGATGTGGGCCTACCATCTAGGGTTGTTGTGCCCAATAATTTTTAAGGATGGTCTTTATCGTATGATTTTGATATTCGCCCTATGTGGCATATTTTGATACTCGCCCTACGTGGTTTTATTTGATATTTTTCCTACATGGGTTTGATGTTTTATACTGTGCAACCATGCGATGGTAAGCCCCACATATTGTAATATGATTGGCCACTAGTCGATGGGTTTCCATTAAACATCCTAAGGTGGTAGCCTCATGAGCCAGGGATGATAGAATGGGACACTATGCCTGAGCTGTCGGCCTACGCTGGGCCATGTGCTCCCCGTAGTGACCTTTGAGCTTATTAAACCTGCTGATTATAATTGGATTAATAACGGATTGGCTAATCATGCATACATGGCATATTTCGATGACTTGGATCACTCTGCCCTGCGATTACGCTGAATGTTGCGCTTATGACCAGTCATTCGATTATGATGATGACCTGGATCTTCATGCCCCGCGATTACGCTGGATGTTGCGCTGATGACCAGTCACATCGCCTGTCTGGATGTTTTACCCGGGGCACAGACCGTCTGGATGTTTTACCCGGGTTGACGATTGCATGGGGACCCGACTGATGATGTTTCCCAGGTTCGATGATCGCACGGATGAGCATCCCCGGGGCGATGATTGCATACTTCACGCATCCATGCACATAATAAGATTCGCATCATGTATTATTTTTTTTATGCTTTGTTTTATAACTATGCTTACCTAATGCGGCGATGTGTAATCTTGAGGGGAGTTCACACTGAGTTGGCCACTCATCCATCAAATATATAACCGTACAGGTAGTACAGGTGGCTTAGGTGATACGCATGTTCAGACTTAATGAGGAGCAGGGTACTATCACCAAGGATGCATGGCCATATTTTTCTGGAGGAGCTGCATGACCTAGCGGCTTATATTTATATGTTTTCTGCTATTCTTCATGTATTCAATTCTTGTAAATCTTGTACTTGTTAAATTTGGAGACATTGGTTTGTATAAGTCATTATGGGCAGCTTCCTGTATATTTAAATGATAATGAAATTTTCCTTTATGCTTACTTGTCCACACTACGCTCATTTGCTTACTCTGATAAAAGGAAAATATTATATCTGACCATCCTTTAAGGTTAACACTCGAGTTTTTGGGACACAGGTCGTGTACTCGGGTCCTGAAGATTCGGGTTGTTACATTCACCCTGTCCAACCGTTTTGCAAGTAAGGCCCACTGCAATGTTTATGAGAAATACGCCCTGTCCATCCATTTTACAAGCTTATTTTAGGACATGCAATAAAAAATGAGGTTGATCCAAAACTCAAGTGAGCTACACGAGAGGAAAGATTGGGAAAAAAAATGCCTACTGTTGAAACCTTTTTAGACTGAATGTTTATATGCCATCCAAATAGTTTATAATGTCATTCCCATTGGGATAATGTGAAAACATAAGATAAAAAGCATGATATAAAACTTTTATGCCATGAGAATGTTTCAACAATGCTTACTGAATCCCTAATATTCCCTCTGTGTGGCCCACTTAAGTTTTCGATCCACCTCATTTTTTGTCACGTCCTAAAATGATCAGCACAATGTACACAGGATGACTTTCTAACCAACATCACGGTGAGCCCCACCCAGCACCAACATTCTTCGAAGTTTAAATGAACTTCCAGCGGCTTTACCTCATGAGGGGAGTGGATTGGGCGAGACCGAGGACTTACCCAAGACCGTGTGACCCTTGATGTGGGGCCCACCTTGATGTATGTATTCTGTATCCATGTAGTCCATCCATTTTTTGGGATCATTTTATTGCATAATTCCAAAAATGAAGTAGATCCAACAATCATGTGGACCATACCATAAGAAATAGCAGTGATTGAATGCCCTACCATTAAAAACTTCTTAACCTTAATGTTTTTGTAGTGTTTATTTGCCATCGTATCTCTTGATAAGGTACCATAAGCCTGGATGAAGGGGAAAAAAACAAATATTAGTTTGGTACAAAACTTTTGTGCCACATTGAAGGTCAATCACCATTGCTTCCTATGGTATGGTCCACCTAATAATCGGATTTGCTTCATTTTTTGCATAATACCCTAACATGATCTGTAAAAATGGATAAACGGTGTGGATATAGAATACACACATCAATGTGGGCCCCACAATAACAACTGCACCGTCTTAGGTGAGTCCGGGACCTCACCTAATCCGCTCCCCCAAGGAGATGAATGATTGGGATGGTGAATGCAAATTTCGCACATGGGAGTTCATTTTAATAGCATGGCAGTAGAGCTGGGCATCAGACCGAGTCGGATCAGATTGGGTCTAACTCGACTCGGTCCGAAATTTACATGGGCTGACCCGAACTCGATCCGATCCGGGACCGAGTCCGGGTTATCTGATTCAAACCGATTCGGACCACTGCTGGCCTGATCCGATCCGAGTCCGACTCGATAAGGGAACCGAGTCGGATCGGATTGGGCATGGTTCGAATTGGTCCTGAATTTTTATTTTTATTTTTGAAAATTATATATAAAAAAACAGAAAAAAATTTAATCTGACTCTGTCCGATGACAATTTGATGACAGTATACCTGCTCGGGCCTTTAATAATTTTCAGGTTATAAATTCAAACTATAAACACTTCTAAAACTGGATCCTGTGTGGGATAATGGTAATATAAACAGCCTAACCATCAAAAAAAAAAAAAAAAAAAAAAAAACCAGCTCATATATAAAGAACTATTACTTTTATCCCTTGCAGTTTGTGAAGTTCACGGAGATAATGGCGCAAAACATCCCCTTATCCAAGAAGGAGACGGAGTTTGCTCTGGCGGCATTAATGAAAATACCATCACAATACAAAGCAACAATAGAACTTCATCTTTTGGGGTATTCACTCGTCTTTTTAATTGAGTGGAGTCTGGAGTGGCCAGATCGGGGTCGAGATGGCTGCCTACTCTTACTCGTTCGGGTAGAGATGAGAGAGATTTTGGGGATTTAGGGTTCGACGACCGTTCGGGTGCGGGTGGAGGGTAGGGTAAAAAGTAAAAGGTAATATATATATATATATATATATATATATATATATATATATATATATATATGGTTAGGGTAAAATAGTAGATATACATAACTTATTAATAGATCCGGATCGGATCGGTTCGGATTGACATTGATTCGAACTCGATCCGATGAACGGTCGGATCTGACTGATCCTACTCGAACCATACTGATCCAGACCTTCGGTTAGGTTCGGATCGGGTCGGATCCATCGGATCAGGTTGGATCTGCCGGATCGGGTCAGTTTCTGCCCAGCTCTACGTGGTAGTGCAAAGATTCAACAGAACGTCGCTATAAATATATACGTGCCAAGTATAAACCATCCAAAATGTAGGACCCCTTTTGGTGATCATAACCGGATTCAGATTAATTGATTAAAGGATCATAACGTCAGATTAATAAACATTAATTTCTTCGATTAGGACAAATGATCGTTTTTAATTGAACCGTCCATCAAAGGACCACCGACCAGCAAGTCCTGACATCAACTCAGTGTAAGTTTTAGCTCATGAACCATCTAAAGTGGGTACTTTGGTTTGTACAATTTATTTCGAGTTACGTTTATGCTGAGTGTACAAGTTTTGAGTGATTCTGACCGATTATAGTAAGCAGACTCGTAAGATCCAAATAGCTGGTCCAGTAGACCCACTGATTGTTGGACTTCTAGGAAGAAAATGATAGCCGTTTATTTTAATCCTCGCCCAATAGAGTGACCAGGATCATCATTTCCTTCCCATTCCGGGCCATAAAATGGTGGGCCACAGCCCACAACAGGATACCATTTGCTTAATATTTCCATCTGTACCTTTGGAACAGGAAGCAGATTGGGTGGTAACCCATATTGTAGGGTTACTGTGATGTATGTGTTTTATATATAGGCCATTCATCGGTTCCGATTCTCTAGTTCATAATAGAGCATGGATTTAAAATGGAGTAAATAGAAACTCAAGTGGATCACACTGCAGGAAACTATGAATATATTGTTTAAACGCAATATCAACTTGCTCTAAAACTTTTATACCTCTAAGAAGTTTTTAATGGCTCTTTTTGTACAGTCCATTTGAATTTTTGATCTACTTTATTTTTGGTCTTTAAAATGAGAAAGAAGAGCTAATGGATAAATTGAATAAAACATCATGATGGGCCTTATAATTCTAAGAAACCAATATCGTCACTTAATGGGCCCCACCTTGATGTATGCATTCTATATCCATGTTGATCATTCATTTTTTAAAAGCATTTTAGGGCGTGAGCCTAAAAATATAGTAAATTCAAATCTTAGGTGGACATATTATAAGTAGTAGTGGTGATTGATCGTATGCTCCCCCATCAAAAATTTCTTAAGGCCTACTGTAATGTTTATTTGCCATTCAATTTGTTAATAAGGTCATGCGAATTTGAATAAAATGGAAAAACAAACGTTAACTTGATTCAAAACTTTTGCAGCTCACGTGATATTTTTAATAGTTAATCACCATCGTTTCCTATCGTGTGGTCCATCTGAGATTTAGATTCACTTCATTTTTGGACCCAGTGCCCTAAAATGATATGACGAGAAGGATGGTATGGATACAAAAATACGTAAATTAAAGTAGGCCACGTTGTAAGAGCTCCACCTAATCATCTCCCGTTTGTGACTAGTTGGGTAACCATTTGCTAGGTGTTACCTCGATTGTGAGGCTCACCTTGATGTATATGTTGTATATTCACAATGTCCATTAGTTTTTCCATCTCATTTCATTTTAGGGCACGACCACAAAAGTGTAGCACATAAAAATCTCCAATTGACCACACAGTAGGGATTGAATTTCTATGCTTAATAACATCCCTAAGGCCATAAAAGCTTTTTAGATTGAATTGGTATTTATATTTTCCATTCATCTAGGTCCTGTGACTTATTAAGGAGCCCACTAGGTGAGACCCTTAATCCACCAACCATTTTGACAACTCATTTTAGGACAGGATCCCATAAATGAAGTTGACTTGAATCTTAAGTTGACCACACCATAGGGAACAATCAGTGATTATTCTCACCATGTAAAACTTTATGGATTCCACCAAAATGTTTATTTTCCATCCAACCTGTTAACAGGGTCAAAAACACCTAGATGAAGAGACCACACAAATATCATCTTGATCCAAAGCTTTTGTGGCCCATAAGAATTTTTTAATGGTCAATCACCACTGTTTCCTATATTATGGTCCACCTGGGATTTGGATCTGCTTCATTATTTCATATACCCTAAAACAAGCTTTCAATATAGATGGACCATGTGGATGTAGTCAAATACATCACAGTGGGTCCCACGGTCAAGGGTCCATCCGGGGTATCACCTAATGGGCTCCCCTTATTAACAGGTTATATGGCAAATAAATATTATTGCAAGCTGATGAGGGTCAAATATTACATATCAGACCCCGATCATTACCAGATTTTACGTATATGATAATACTTAATGGAGTATTTTAATCGTATTTTTGTTACAGGATGAAATTAGAAGCGTTGATTGAAAATTGATGTTAAAAACATGGATTTTACACTCCGAAGACACCAGAGCAAGGGACGGACTCCAGAAGACCAATATTGAAGAATTTACATGCCAGGGACCCGAGGAAATCAAGCCGTTCACGTTTAAAGAGGCCCGAAACTGGTCCAGAATGAAAGATCACATGGTTCCCTCCATCCGATCAGTTCGAAACTTTATACATGGGATTAGGGACATAAATTAACCGTACATTTCAAATTTCAGCCCTCGGATCACTATAGAAGTGCCCCAACTGACAAATCAGTCCGCAAACCGTTGATTTTAGGCCCACCTGATATCTGGACCTTCTTCAATATTTACCTAGATGGTTTAAATAATAAGAGAAATAGGATGGACGGCTTGGATTTCTAGAAAACATTACAGTAGGCCCCGCATGAGAAGTGAGTGTGCATATGTGCACTACACACTAGAGCCGCACCACCTGCTGACCGCCTTCCAAATCCGCTCCCACCCACGGCAACGGCAGTTGCCGTTTCTGCAAGCGTCACGGACGGACGCTGGTCCGTTTTACGAACAGTTGTGGGCCCCACCCATGGACCGTACGGCCGATCCGAACCGTCCATCTTGTAGATGGCTTTGAGGACTTGAAAACTATGCTAATACTTTATACCCATGCGTGCACACGTGTGTGGTACAGAGGCCACAAAAGGGTTGTCCTGCAACATTCAAATCTGATCTTTTTATGTTTTCTTCTCTGGGACGCATCAATGGACGTTTAAAACTACCTATTCTTGACTGAAATTTCGTCATGAATCCAATGGAAATTTTCCAGAAAATACTTCTGTGGGGCCCATCGATCACAACAGCGAAAGGGTGCAAAAGTTTCACACATATTAAGAAATCCGGTTTTCCAGGCGGTTGTGGGCCACCATCTTTGATCATATGGTAGATCTGAACCGTACATCATGTAGAGGACCCAATAAAGTCCTAAGGGACGGTGTTTTTTTGGAATTTGAGCGAGGAAAGTATGGTGTTTCCAGGCCCCGAACTTGGCTGCGAAAAGGTTTTTGCTGCACGTGCGACAGCTTCCCAAATCCGATTTTCACCACTTCAGCCACTCCATCAGCTATAAAAAGAGTTGCAAAACATGAGGAAGGGCATTCAAAAATTGGAGAATTCCAAATCCAGAGGAAAATAGCAGATCCAGTGAGAAGAAGAAAGGAGAGAGAGAGGAAGGAAGAAGGGAGATGTTCTTATTTTTCATATTTATTTTTCCTTCTTTCCTAATTAATTTTATGGATTGCTAATCATTCACTAAAATTTGAGATGAAGCTGAGTAATTTGAATACTCTTGTTATATTTTGATTTTACTTTGATTTGATTGGTGTGTTTCTTTCTCTAAGTGGGCTTGATTGGTTTAAATTCTATACTTCTCCATCTATGAACTTGACCAAAGTATATATATGGATGTTGTTTGGATGCTTATTATAGGTGCTTGTGTCGATCAAGAATGGGTTTCTATGAGGAAGAAACAGGTGCTTTAATGAACTATACATTCCATGTGCCCCAAACCAAGGACATGGGATATGTTATTCATGGCATTGCTTAAAGGAATTAGACATTCTCTATGCTCGATTAAGGAACAGATTGTGCTTTCTCTATATAAGTGGTATCAATCTAGATTAAGGTGAATCAACAGACGAAACAAGGGTTAGGATAATTAGGGGTGGATTCGAAAGTCCTAGTGCTCTTTCTCTGATTGAATTTTCTTCCCTATTCTCAATTGTTTTTTTTTATATATAGAATTGTGCTTAGTAATTCGCTCCATTATTTGTTGGATTAGTTAAGGAGAATTACATATTTGAATTGTGACGACCAGTCCTCGTGGGAACGATCTCGTAATACGTACCATATCTACATCTGATTCGTATACTTGCGAGTTTAAAAAAATCATTTAAATCATGTTGGTTTAAATAAAACATCACAAGCCCTATAAAGTTTTTAATAAGGACGTTCAATCACCAATGACTCCTATGGTTGGGTTTACCCGAGATTTGGACTGTGCTCTAAAATAGAGCATGACTCAAAAAATTGATGGACAAGGTGGATATACATATATAACAAAGTGGACCCATGGTTAGGGTAACACCTACCAACGTCTTACTTGACCAATGCATAGTCCGCTCCCAATTACAACGTCAATCGAGCCAAATCCCCCAAAGGCTAGAGAAGTAATGGAATGATTACATAAGCTCGAGTGTACCTGTCATGCCCCAAACCCGGGAATCGGATTCACAGGAATCCCGATCGCCGAATCTGGTGCCGACAGCCTCCGTAGTACCCCATTCTCGGCTCCCAGCACTCATATGCCAAGTTTCAATCCTGGGATCCTACAAGGAGGATTTTCCAACGCACATTTCTCATAAGAAGCATAACCACAAGTTTACCCAAATCACAAAAACAACATCATCATCACATATCCACTAATATAAACTTGAATACAATGCTGAAAGGGGAATTACATATGTCAAAATAAAATCAAAGCTCTAGAAGTAAGCTACATGCTCCAAGCTCCACGCTGTTGCAACCTAACATCACCTGCATGCATCTATCATGCATAAGCTTATAAAAAGCTTAGTGGGCGGTGAAAGTGTGTGCACAAGGTAAGTGCCAAAGCATATATCGAGTAATCGAGTGCATAAGGGAACGACAAGTCCATGAGTCATACAATATCAGGGTATAGAATGCAAATCAGCTATGCAAATGAGGAGTTAAAGCGAACCAAATATTAGATGTCGAGGATACAATGCCATAAATCATACAATACCGAAATAAGCGAAAATATACCGGTAAGTCTATGAGTGCCATCAGCCGTACCAAGGCTATGCGATGCAAGACATGAGTACTAACGGCCATATCAATACAGAAACAGGACAATCCAAAATGCTAAGTACTACGGGTGCAATGTAATATGCGATGCGAATGAAATGACT